>JABMBR010004619.1:0-22970 GCA_018881525.1 Meteorus sp. PSUC_FEM 10030008
TATATATATACATACATACATATATATCTGTATGGAATATTCCAATTTTAAAATGTTCGTTCAGCTCTGACCAGGCCCTCGAATTTATTTCATGATTTCATATTGTTTTGCACAAAAATAGAAGGGGTGCATATTTTATTTGATTGTATATTTGAACACACTCTCGTTGGCACTGTAGCAAAATAATAGAGTTATGAAAACATCGTTATCATGTAAACAGTTATACTTGTGAAGCCTTTGAATGTGAGAATGAAACCAATACAACAAAGACCACATCGATTCAATCTCGAACAGAAATTACAGGTGTATCGTGTGAGTATTCATTCAAACATTGCAACAATAATTATTTTACTATGAAATGGTAGAGAGAATTTCAAGTATTTCGAATTAGACCACTTCCAAATTCTCTCTTTGGAATAACAAATTCATTATCAGCTTGAATTATGTGTTCTTGAATACTCGAACAGATGGTGAGTCTAAAAATAGATAAAACCTCAGTACCGAACTATATCGAATGAGATTTTTAGAAATTTTTGCAAATCCCTCGAGCATGATTGTAACAATGATAACAAAATCATTACCATGACTCCATTATTACATGCCAGTGTCATCAACGATGAAGGAACAAGTTATTGAATCAAGTAAATACAGACGTCTTTTATATTCTACAGCAAAAATATGGATAAGAATCAAGAAATGCATACGGACTGTTTCAGGGTGAATATTAAAATTCATTGCAATATCCCATTTGGATTGATATATACCAATATGTATATAAATATGACAAAGCCAGCTTTCTATCTAAACACATACGGTGAATGATAAGAAAGAGAAAGACATGAAAGAAGCGTATGATAATAAACAACTTTGGCCGTTCTTCAACAAATAAACCCGTATTACCTAAACTTAAGCGTGCGTCTACTATTTACATACAATCAAATATTTATTTAATTCAATTGTGTTAATCAATTAATTATTTATCTCATGTAAAATGTGATGTGTATCATGTGGAAACAATAAACGAGGAATTATGTACCGATAGAGATGCACATATGGTAGACAGTAAGTAATATCATGCTTGTACCCTGTCCTCATTCACTTTTACTTCAAACATTGTCTTTTTATTTTCTTTCAATGGGGGAGTAACAGAAAAAAAAATTACAATAAACACGTCCCGACGACATTCAATATCTCGATGAAAAAGACGCCTTGAAATTTCTCGAATATTTTCTCATCTGTGAGAATGCGAAAGAACGTCCATATTGAAAAGAGCTCACGCTCACGTCATCAACGTAAATTTGAAATAAACAGAACATACAGAGAATCAATGGATATGTATATATGTTGTAGAAAAAAAAAAAAAAAAAAAGTTTCATCAAATTGAATGGGCAGCATCTCCCGAGGTTTCCTTTAGTAATAAGAAAAAGAGACGGTCGAACCAAAATGCACACCAGAATTTAACTGCAATTCTTATATTTAAGAATAACATAAAAGAAAAAGCTGACGTTACCAATCTTCTCCCAATTCATATTCTGGTTATTGAAAAATGAATGTTCGACCCAACAATTCTCGCAAGAATTTAAGATAAATTTCGACAGGATATCATTTTCTATTTCTCCATTTTCTCTCGTTTATTACTATTTTTGATCTGTAAAATTCCACATTAACCAACTACACAATTTGTAGAAATGGGAGTTAAGCCACTATCAACATCATGAAATCCGAAAATATTTTCATTAGAATTGTGTATTGACAATAAAGTATTTGAATAGAAAAGACAATAATAAATCCTGGTGCAATTAATCTGTAGGTTGACCGTCTATATAATCAATGGGAGCTGAAATTATAAAAAAAAAAGATGCAGAAGGCTTTCTAGCTAGAAAAATGCAACAGCTCGTCTAACAACTACAAGGACTAACACCATTGGTTATTTATGTCGTGAGTATATAACGCGCATAACTGACACGTACATTGTGCGAAACAAAAATGTTACCAGTCAGAATCTTCATTTCGACACCACATTGATTATCACAATCAATTTCACAAACTGTTTTCAATCATATCAAGCTACATCTTAATGCAAACTTCTCGAGACATGACTAAAAAAAAAATGAAAATCACCGTAACACAATCAATAAAACAATCTCGACTTTTCTCATCGAAATTAGTTCAATAAATAATTAACTTTCTAAATTCTGACTGGTATATGCGTTTGTATATACGTTTGACTAGTCATTTTAGTCATTAACGAAATATAAATTCCTCCAAATTGCGGTCATTTCTCTTTTTGTTTAATTCCAAAATGCTGCACTTCATTAGGGATGCCACATTCCATTTACATTGACGAAGCTTTTGAGAAAATTATACATATATATACATGAATATATGTATATATTTATGTATATTCAGTGTAATATTCGAGGCAAAATCGATGGAGTAGGAAGGTGTGCGCCGATTGGAAACATCGTTTGTAGGATGGAACGATCAATATGCCATCTTTATTGACTTTAGAGATTGTGCGCTGCACGAAAAAAAGATGTGCATGAAAAAAAATTTTCTCGGGTTTCACTAAATAATCATATTGTCTCAAGAAGAAACATAAAGGCAAATACAAAATATACACATACATACATATACAAATACATAGAAAGAAGAACAAGAAATAATTCTAGAATGAAAAGAATTTTGATCATCATAAATATATTGTAAGTGGAGTGAATTTTTGAAATGAACCAAGAATGAAATGATAAATTCGTATGTGACTGAAAGCTCAGCACGTATTCATTTGAAATTTATTATCATCGTGCTCTTGTCACAGATAAACAGCTTACATATCAATCAGGATTATATTGAAAAGTGAAAACTGTAGGTGCTCTGCGTCGAATGAGAGAGACAAATGAAATGGATGATTTCTTCTTACCATACCAATATTCAAATATCAATAGTTTTTCCATTCATGTTTACTATTTTTTCCATCTTCTTTCATTTTATTGCAAACAGAACTATTGGAATCAAATTATAATGACAAGAATAAAAAATATAAGAGAGAAAGAGATAATATATTGAAGTGGGAATGACAGTATTGCGTTTAATCTTCTACACAAAAGTCATTTTTTATTCTTCTATATTCACGCTTGCATGCTCTCACTATTAAATTTTTCCCTCTACGTATGTTATTGTATTCGAAGATGTGTAATTGAATGATGTTATAGTTTAGAATGCAAAATGTAATAGTAGAGATATTGCTATGGTATCACTGCTCAGTACAATTTTTTCTCATAATGCACCTAAAATCGCACTCATTTTTGGCTGGAAAAAATTCATCAGTAGTTTATTTCATTTCACGTCAATAATCATTGTATCTGAAATAGAGGAGAGGAAGTCGAGTATGCTTCACAATGTTTCAAAAAGAGAAAGCAGGAGGAGAAAATGAATGAAGAAAAGGAATGAAAACAAAAAAAGCCTTGCTTTATGTAGATCATGTAGAGTTCTTAGTTTTACCGACACGTACTATTTTCTTTCTTATTTTTCATTTCGTTTAGTATATTCTCACTCCTTCATGTCTTTCATATTCCCTATTATCACGTTGTTTTATTATTTGTTTAATTATATAAATATTTTTTTTTTCAATTTTTTTTTATACAAATCAGTCCCTTATTGGCAGTTTGTCATAATCCTGCGGAGAATTCGCAGGGGGTATTTTTAATTTAAGACAACACAAACATGAAATACGAGGAGTTGTGGTTGCACTTTGCTTAAACACAAACACACTCACACACACGAACAAAAATGTTGGGAATGCATCACGTTTTGTTTAAGTAAACTGATTCATATTCGACATAACATTAATATAAAAATGAACCAGTTATCATTTGTCAATGTATGGTGTGAAGTGAGACCATAAGGCTTCGTGAAATGATCTCTTCGAGGGACTGAATGAGTGAAAAAGAGGAAGGGTTAGAAAGGATAAAGAAAATAAGATTTTTTTTAGTCCTACGTTTCTTATATATGTATTCGTAGGTCTCCGTTTCTTGTATGCGAAGCACATCTTTGAGCGTTCATGAAGTTGCGTTTGCGACAATTACTGCAAATAGTTATATAATAGGAAATCATCATTGCTAATTGTGAATAAAAAGTCTACAATCGATTTTATGACGAGTGTCAACAAAAGAATAAGACAAAAATATAAAATCATTGTTTTGTTTTCTTTCATCTTTTAACTTGTAAGGAATAATTATAATAACAAGATATTCAAGAGCGTTACACTGTGGATTGATAATGATTCATCTTTAGAGAGACAGAATAGAAATAGATTCGTATTATTCTGTTTAACACGAGCAATATTATGCTATTAATATTGTGGGACATTGGGATTTCATAATGAATGGCTTTGAAAAAGAATATAAGTGGAAGATGATGAAAAGGAAAAAAATATATTAACCGTAAGAACAAAAAAATAAACATGCGGATTACGTTTATATTCTGTGGTCGCACAGGTTGCGTCATTTCTTCGGAAATTCGATTTCGAAAAGATTTTCGAATACAACTATCATAATCATTTTTATTCTTGTAATTTATTTAACAACAATGACAGAGTGCGTGATGTTTTTGAGCATGAAATGAATGGTATTTGAGACAAAATTGAGTGAATTCGATGCTTGAGCAGGTTTCATTGGGTTTTCTGAAAATTCAAAATATTTGGTTCCGATGCAACGATCCATTTTATCATCTGGTGAAACAAACCCAACAACTGACGATTGGGATGACATGTAGTGAGGTTTGTTGCAATGAAATTCATATTGGAGGCTGGTGTTGTGTTTCTTCCTTTTCTTTATGTTAATCAATCAATTACTGACTTACATGGTTTTCCTCGTGGAAAATTATTCAAAAAAGAAAAAAAAAGAATTTCATTGCCGCAGTGCCTATAGTACATATGATATATTGTCATTGAGATGTGAATGATGAAATGGAACGAAAAGAAAAAAAAATTCCGGAGGGTATCGAGTTGACTTTCATGTTCCTTAAATTATCCATTTGGAATTGTATGAAGTTCATTTTCGTTTTCCGCACTATTCACCCTCCGTTCGTTGTTCTCCCCCTGGAAGTCACAAAACATCAATTCCACGTAATTCATGCCACCGCACTATAGTGATTACGTAATAACTTGAATGATTTAAACATGACCCTTCTATGGAATGGAAATTGATGGAACAGAATGAAAAAATATGAATAAATATAAGAAACAAGTATGAATAGTTATCTGTATCACAAGGATTCACGAGATTCTTTTGGGTAATGAAAAAAATCTCGTATAAGAATAATGGTTCCACTGTCAGAATCATAACGATATCTCATATACTTGAGAGATAGTAATTTCCATAACTTGGATTTGAATAAATGACAAAACAAAATCTTGTCATCTGTATTCAAGTATTGCCACTGACTCGATTAAGCTTGCGGTCATTGCCTAATCAAGTCATGGTGAGCTTGTTTATATTTCAATCCGAGTACAAATATTTCAGGAATGTTTCATTTCCTATGATGCGTTATTGTATCACTTCTTTTTTTTTCACCTAATATTGTATTCATTCAATACTTAATATAAATGACAGTGGTTCAGAAATGGTAAGAGATTTCAAATGTTTGATGATTTCTATTGTGGCTGTAAAAAGAGGAGGGTCGTATATGTGATGTGATTTCTTCTATATCGTAACAAAAAATAATGAACACTCTAAGAAATGTTATAGTTTCATATAAGCGATATGTTATTTGTCATTTATTTTATCCCTTAATAAATGATGTTATATAAAAAAAAAATGATTGATGTGTTAGTCTGTTTCTATATCTTCTCCACTCCTGATTCCATTTATCGTGTATTCATCCATGCAATTCACTATATATAGTTTTCATTCAACTACTGGAATTGTTATTATTCTTGGTTTTATTAATTATACACGAAAAAATTATACGACATTAACATCAAACGGTTTATTGATAATCTAAACATTATTATTAATTGTTCACTGGCACGACTTGATTATACACATTTTCACACCATACCCTATTATATACAAATATATTTCTTATCCATACACATTTATATTCGTTTCATTTTCCAACATTATGTAACACTCAGAATTAATTTCCAAATATGAGCGTTTCTGATTTGCGTTGACATAATTCATCAGAGGGCTGTGCAAAAAATTTTCGTACATTCTTCTTTGTGAACACTTACATTTCAATCAACCCCTTTGATCAACCTTTTTTTTTCATAAATGAGAAATAGATTGCTACTTATGGTCAACTATTTGTCATTCGTTTATTTTTAGTCATCTTATCATAAACATGATCATTATAGAAATACTTTCATGAGGTATGATTAAATCCATCTCACAATCAATCATTTCCATATTAAGATGAACAGAAATAAAAAAGACGAAGGATAAAAATAAGAGTGATGGTGACAAAACATTTGTTTAATTTTATTCCAATTTGTGTTGGTGGTTTTCATGTTTTTACGGATCCTCTTCAATTTTCTTCGTAACGCAGAGGCATATGGTGGTGCATGTGAATGTGAGCTGGTAGCTCAGCTGTGACTCCTAAGCTGCCTCGCTGTAATTAAATGAAATATGATTATCATATCGTGTATATTCGTGCGATGTGCACATACAATGAGATGAAAATAGCTCAAGTGAGTATGATTTACCTGAGATCTCATTCCATTGAGTGGAGTGGCAGTGGGATTATCTAATGGATAACCAGATACATGAGTGGAACATTTCTCACATGCTTGTCGTCTGCGAGAGGACGCGCGACAGCGTAACGCCCGACACAATTCACGGGCCATTTCCGTACACAAGGAGTCTTGATGTTGATGCTGATTTTGATTCTGCTGCTGTTGCTGTTGTTGCATGCTGTGCGAAATACCCTGAAGAGAGCTGGAGCATGTTGATGGCGGTGGCACTGATGGTATTGTCTGCTACAATGTGCCACGGTGGAATAAAAATACGACAAAATTGAATGAATCAATGAATAAATGCAATAAATAAAATGGCAAAAAAAAA
Organism: Meteorus sp. PSUC_FEM 10030008; assembly: GCA_018881525.1. Taxonomy (NCBI): domain Eukaryota; kingdom Metazoa; phylum Arthropoda; class Insecta; order Hymenoptera; family Braconidae; genus Meteorus; species Meteorus sp. PSUC_FEM 10030008. The sequence goes on from JABMBR010004619.1 coordinate 7,065, forward strand.
GAAAAAAATTTATTCCTTTTTTTTCTCTGTCGACGTTTACTCATGCTATCTCATGTGATTTGAGACTAATTGAATCACCACAAAAAAGAATACTGTGATGTCTGGTAGTTGATGAAATGTGGCTTCCGACTAGACTATATTTACGTATACCAAGTGTAGTTGAAGGGACTCACCTTCCACACTTATACGATCGATTTTCACCCGAGTGCGTTGCAAGTCAATTAGAGCATGCTTCAGTCGATGAGTTCGTGCTTGAATATGATTCATGCAACCATAATAGAAGAGAAAGAGAAGAGAAAAACAGCAAAATAACATTAAAAAAAGATAGAGGAAAATGAAAACAATTAGTCAAAATTAAAAACAATTTTTCTTTTCGTTTTCTTGTTTTTTGATATTAGTTTACAAAATTCGTTGAGATACTTTGAATGAAATGGCAGAACTTTATTTGTATGTACCCCAAGTTCCATTTGGCATATTGATCTCATGAACTTTCATATGTCTGCAGAATTTTCAAAAACTTACTCGTTCAGATGCCGAGTTACGTCTTGAGTTGTAGCAAAATTCAAAAATTGCTACGAGTACTGCGAACGCCAATCCACAGAGTAAAACGACAAATATTCCACCTAGAGTGAAAGAATAAGAATTCGTGAAGAATAAGGAAAAAAAGACTGACACAGTTGTGATGAGTTTTATGTAAATCTGATCATAGTAAATAAAAGAAGACATTTGCAATGGAACTTATGATTATATATTTACCAATATTCGCGACGCCCAATGCATTGGCTTTATTTTCCTTCCCTTTTTCCGTTCGCATGCACGTGTCGCCTGGACTTTTCCACCATTTGTCGTATAATATTTGAATCTCACCCTTCTCCTGGAGTTCCAATATTGCCAACGAAATTTTGTCACGCCACGGTGAGCCTTGAGTAGATAAACATCATTTGAAGAAATTTATTGTGCTCACATGCATGGTTTGGCTAAATCGACATAACAATTTCATCAACAAACTCAGTATTTACCCATGGGTGTGGCAATTCCATATCCTTTACTGTCCAACAATCCCCCGATTTGTGTCAAATTACAATCACGTTGGACAATATAATCCAACATTGTTGACTCCATGAGAAATGCATAATCACCTTGAAGGACTCGTTGAATTCCTTCCTCATATGTCGGTACAAAAACTGATGGCTTTTTATTCTCCATAAATCGCCACATTTTTTTGTACGTTTCAATCATTGAGTCCTATAATGAGAAGAAAGAATTGATCAAAATTCATTTACATATTCACACATAAATCCTCAATCAATGGACAGTCACTGATCATGAGTTCATGCAAAAAAATATTACCCGAAAAAATGTCATGGTGCTACCACTCTCAAGTGTTCCATATGTTATGTCTGTTTGTCCAGCAAGATCCTCAGCATTTTCAATTGGTGTGATCATTCTTTCAACAGTGAGAAACGCTGCGAGATTCGCCGTGTACGATGAGATAATTATCAGTGTGAAAAACCACCAGATTCCACCAACAATTCGTGTGCTTGTGGCCTACAAATGTCAACAACGTGTTGTTGTTGTAAATATCTGTGCATGGAACTACGCATTTAATTTATTTTTCTTTCATGTGAGTACATAAATAGAGTTTTCACATTTTCGCATTGTTACCGACTTGTTTCCTTTTTCAGTATTTCTGTACGTCATTATTATGAATCACAGAAAGTTAGCAAGAAAAATACAGTTGGAAAAGCTATGCAAGACCCTTCCATACAGACAAATAAAAATATGGAGATAATAGTAAACTTTAGGTGACACATCATATGAAAAAAAAAGAGAGAAGTGAAAATGCAGATGACAAAACACGTTTTACTCAAGATGTGAGTGAGTGAATTGCAAAATAGCACGTACTACGGTTTCTACTGTGAATATATCTTATCGTTAACTCTTTCTCTTATATTTCATGTTGTTATTTCTTCTCTCCTCTCTTTTACTTCCATTCTGTGGGAACAGTCGATTTTGTTCTTATTTAAAGAGTGCATTGTCAGCATTTCATTTCTTACCAATCCCTTTGTCTCGTTAATGAACTTGATACACCAGAAAATTAATTTCAATCACTAAATGGATGAATTTTGCGTGTCTACTTCATTTTTTCATTTACTTTTTTTTGGTTGTACAGATAAAATTGAATTGGATCATTGACAGGAGAAATTGGTGATTTATTTGAGTGCACGCATACACTTGAAGTGAAACAAAAAAATAAAAAAATATATCCATGGATATCTATTGCCAATCGAGCACGTTTGCAAAGCAAAATAAAACTATACAACCGAGTGTGAGTGGTCGCGTGATGTCACGTCATAAATTCAAATCGTTACGGACGTTACCAATATGAAATATCAATCACTATCTGTTCACAAAAGCCTAGAGGTAAAAGCCAATTCACCCCGAGCACTCACCTCATCCTCTTTTGATATTTTCCACCCTTGACTCTTCTGCCCTTCTGCTCTGTTCCATATACTAATTTTTTCATCCATCTCTCTCCCCTCATTTTCATATAATGGTTTGTACATTAGGGTGAGATATAAAATGAATGCGAGCACAAAATGAACATATTGTGCAGCAATTTTGAATTTTATAATTATTAAACGTCTATTTCCATTGCTTCGGAACTCGCATAAAATCATTTTCACACCAATTATTTTTGCATAATCCGAATTCGCGAGTGGCCTTGTAACATCGACCTCATGAAAATACGGATTACAATGTGAATAATCAAGGACAATTATGATTTTTGTGAATACCAGTAAAATTGCATTCGAAATTGGTTTATACCTGTTGTAATTTCCAATGATCAATTCATATTTTAATTATCTCAAAATTGCCGATACATTTCATGTGTTGCATTCATTATAAGTCAATTCAAATCATCAAAATGCACATCAAGGAAAAGGGTAAACTCGAGTGGATTGAAAATTTCAATAGAGGATTGTGGCATTCAATTGTTTCCAATATTTTTCTGAAGCTCTCACAGAGTAATTTCAGCATTCATGTGAATAATTAGATATTCATTTGAGGTTTAAAATTTATATCTAAAATATTTTGTATACTGGTATCTTGTTTATTAATAGCGAGAGGTAGAACAAAAAAAGCGGGAAAAAATGCTCTCACCTTTGGATTGAGATCGCTGCCTTGCTGCATCAGCGTTCCGATAGTGAACCAGAAACTGTTAGATAAGGAGAATTGATTTTCAACAACTTCGGTTGGGCCGGAGTGGCACGGATGTGGGTTATTCCACTCATAGGGACTGAAACGCGCCACAACGAACATTGTCACAGAGACGAGTATATAGGCAGCGAGTACATACAACCAAATTTCAATGGCCAATGGATTCATGAAGGAGAATAGGCGTGCTGGATGGCTTGTAGGTACCTGAAATTTAGTAATTGGACTAATTGTATTTTCTGTGATTTTACCTCGGTGTTTTATCTGAAAGGACTTTTAACATGATAAATAACAAGTTTAATTGCCTATGCGAAAGCAAAAGTTTCAGGTCGATACATATTTGCATGGCTTTCCTCATACTTCAGTCAACTATCGATTCAATGAACGTTTTAGTTTGAACCAACGACCATTATCGATGAAAACTCAGTGGACAAGGTGTGATGACAGTGAATGCGTCTCGATTGACGTTAAAATTGATCACCATCATATTGAAATGATTATTTCATTTATATAACTAATATTAACAGATTGATACTCATATTTGGAATTTTGAAGTGACAGTGATTGGGTAGTAGTGATGTGAATTTTAATTGATTGCTTGCATCTCACCTGTAATTAATTGCACCTCATAAATATTCGTTAAAGACAGTGATTGGTATAATGAAGTGAAATTGATTAACGCTCAGCTTTCGGTACTTGAGTTTCACCTGTCAATTATACTTCGACCTGCATCTAATAATAAAATCGATCATTCGTTAAAGAGAATCGTAGTCATGAGACACTTTTTGAGCTATTGGTAGTGATGAAAAAAATTGTAGTTAGGTCTTTCGTATGTTTGATTTGATTTATGTGGAAGAACCTGCATGACAATCATCAATGTGAGTGATATTTAGAGGAATTTCGTTTGAGAGTTCGATAGTTCAACAAATGATTTGAATTGAACATGAGAGTTAATATCAAGAAAATATGTCGGACTTTGCTGTCAGCTTTCATTGATAGCATTTTACTTTTATATTTTTCAAATATTCCATCAGCCATGTCTTTTCGTATTCAGTTCGGCGATGTTCGAATATTTCATCAGTGTTTGGGATTGTCCGAATAAATTTCACGAGTGAATTCACATCGAATTTTTCAAGTGCATTCATGCACCAAGCAATGTTGAATGAGGAGAATCATAAAATGAACATGAACATAAATGTCATAGCATTCAATAGTTCTCAAGTATTCTGTCTCGTGATATTGGAATTCTATATATTCCTATGGAATGTGCAAATAGACATTCATTAATAAACTCGTAGACTCATTTCGTCAACGTATGTTCCATTAATTGTATGAAAAGTTAATTATAGACAAGTTTCGGTAAGTTTAGACATCTGTAGTGGAGTTATGTGATATTTCATGAGCAGTTTCAATACCCGAAGAAAATTCAACGGTTCAAAGATAAATATCAAAATTCAACTGTGATTTCACTGCTTGAAATGTCAAAGTCAATTATAATAAGATGGAATCAAACTCATTAAAATTACTTTCTATCAGTTGAAAACAGAAGCAAAACCGTTTCTTCTTCATATTTCTCGTTACATAAAATTTATTTCCACTAACTAAGTGACAAGTTTTTCATTGGATGTATAATATGAAGGCAATTAAATACTTCCTAGTCCTCTATATATTTTGAAACAATTCCCAATGCTAACCCTAAATTGAAGGGGTATATTATTTAAGTGGACTTCTCATTCAGATGCAGGAGGAATATTCAAAGGTAATTGTACACCTGCTAATTACAACTGTAGTTCTGTTCTTTCAACCTCCATGATTACATCATGGATGTTTCATTTCATTTCTTCTTCCTAATTCAACGTTTTCTTTTTTCGTCGCTTTTCATTTTCACATCACGAATTTTACCTTAAATAGTATGGAGATGCCCAAGTTCATAAACGGTTTTGTGAAGTCGATGACGCTTTCCCTTGCATAATTTATCGTCATCGATCCAACTGCCAAGTCAGCTTTCTGTGAATCATTCATTCAATTTTGAAATAATGATCATTGTCATTGTCATTGATTTCAATTGTGTGATGATTGAATGGTGTTAAAACAATGTGAATATGATTATTTATTCAATTTTTTCTACGGGGCCATGATCAACTAATTAATTTGAGTGCTCATGCATTCTACTGTGCATGAAGAGCAAGTCAACTACGAATAGAAGTGCAATTATATTTTCATGCCATTCTAAGCAATACAATTCATGATTAAAAATGTAATCAACCATATTTTAAGTTCGAGTTGTTTATAGTTGTAGACGTCCATGTTGAAATCATTCATTGCACCCGTGCAGGAAATATATGTTGACCAGAAAATTTTAAACTTGTGAATTATGATTTCTCTCGCACTCTTGCATTCTTTCCACCATCCATCGCTCATGATGAGTGATTTGTTCCAGTTTTTCATTGAGTTCCATAGTGGAGTGTACCTTTTTCACTGCCTATCCATTTCTCTCTCACCATTTATATTTTTCTTCCGTCCATTCCTTCTTCTCCATGTGATATTCAACATTGAAATTTGATTCATGATCATTCTATGGAATTAATACCAACGTCAGTTCGTATTTTTCAAATTGCTGAGGAATTCCATCATGACATAATGCATATCATTATCCATATCAATTTTATCAATCATTTGTGGTATTTAAATTTTTTTTTGTGATTTAATCGTAGACATTTCTCGCCAGGAGAAATGTTGAGGTACGACTGGCTTAGAAGACAATGGAGTAAGAATGGAGAGACAGCAGGGGAGTTCAACATGGCAGCTAGTAATTCACGATTTTCATAATGCCTGACCGAGCATTACCGATAATCGCGCACTCGTCGAAATTTATCCTTTTATCATTTATTTCTCACTCGTATATTTTTCTCGAATATCGCGAGAGTGTGTGGCTGCCTACACTCAACATTTTTATATACTTTTGGAGAAAGATTAGATTAGTTGAAATTCTGCAATTTAAGTTTGCAAGTGAGGGGAAATTTAGGTGGAAAGTGATAATTTTTGTGTAGCATGATTTTTCTTCTGATTTGACATTTCTCGATAACTTTTATCACCAACAGATGTACGAATTCGATTGATTGTGATAATTCATGGAATATATCCAGAACGTTATTCGCACAGTTGGAACAATTGTAGATAAATCAAATTTCTGAGAAGGAAATGGAACTTTGTGGATTGCATATTGAATTCTGGTTTCAATTGCATTGAATACGGCCGTTGATCTGATTCATTCACCGTTGATTTAGATCGAAATAATATGTGGTTACTAATTCAATTTGTTCCACATTGACAAAAGTATTTTTCCTATTTTTCCTATGACAGATGTTCACTGGTGGTTTTTCAGTATCACATCGTATTTTTTTCTTTCACTCGTACATACATGAATATTTATTGTTGATTGCGTTCCTTACTGCTATCCCAGCGAATGAAATATTATTGAATTTAATAAATTGAGTTATAAATCGCAAAGTCGAAAGTTATGAAATGGAAAATTTATTTAAAGTTAAAATGACAGATTCTTTTTTCTGTAATGTTACACGGATATGAAAAATATCAGAATGATGGTGGTGATGGCAGCATAAAAAATAGGAAATTACAGAACGTTTTTCTTTCTGCATTCGTGGTCGATGTATATACAAACCTGTACCACTTCATTCATTTTCATTTTTGGATCTTTTTTTTTTCTTATTCCATCCCACTCAGTTTCACTCCATCTCTTTCTCGTTTTCTAATTGCGACTTCGCGACTTGATTGCCGTAGCACCGAGGAATTATTTCCTCAATTCATAGTCGCATGCTCGTGAACAAAAGTCTCGTTACTGAGCTGGTGCCCGAGCTATTCCAAATTTTTTCTATCTCTATTTTTAATTTGCTCTTTTTATTTTCCCCCTCCACTTCGTTTTACTTTGCTCGAGCAATTAATCAGTGAGTACGGAAGAAAAATGAGCGGACATACCTGCGAGATATTACGTTCACCGGGAATTGTCGCGTTCTATTCATATTCACACAGACGTCCAAGTGTTGCAAACTGTTCTGAATTTATGTATGCTAAATTATCGTAGCCAATCGGTTGATATGAAAAACAAAAAATAAAAATTACACTTGAAAAATTCATTTTCCTGGCACGATGAGGTTCACGATTACATTGATCGAGTTATATTCAAAAATTTTATTTTTCCCTCAACAATTTGTGAGGAAAATGAACCAAATATAAACAGTATATGATGAATTTAAATTTGTAGAACATCATATTATTTACGAGACACATTTCACACTCTACATATCCACTTTCTACGTGCCAGTTCAATGACGTTGCTTTAAACCTCCTTTTGGATGATGTCGCGCCGCGCTATTCTCGAATTTCGCTGTAACACCTTCATTTGCATTGCAAAAGCGTCGTGTCATGTAGATATATAATGTATGCGTATACGTTATATGGATGTTTACACGTTGCCGGTCGGATGTTATCGGAGCGGATTGGTAGACGATAAATAATCAAAAATTCAGTTCTATGCAAAATCTTTCTATCATGTAACACCATACACCTCAATGATTATCAATAATCGCACAAACAATGGATGCACATGCTAAATCTTATGTGATCATGATGCGATGATGTTCAAAATCAGGAGGGGAAAATGTTTCACTGTTGATGATAATAACAGAGATGATAAATTGGAAAAATACAAAAGTCCTTTCACATTTTATTCTCTGACGCACTCACCTTGTCCATCAATTGGCGAACGATGCCATTCCATTCGCCGGTTTCATAATCAAATACACCATATTTTCCATCTGGTACAAGTTCAATTGTGTATGTGAATCCAACCATGCGCGCTATTTCTCTCAACAGATCGATACAAAATCCCTCGTATCTTTCATTACCACTGTAATTTCCTGAGTCTCTCAGCATTACGTACGGCTGTTCCTATAGGGATCCATAAAATGGAAACTTTCACGTGTAAATTATTTTTTCGTTTCGTAATGTTTATCATTTCTTTCTCTCTACATCATCATTACTCCTTCATCACGTTGATTGTTATTTTTTTATTTTATAATGAGATTTTTATATAGCTGGAGTGTTTATGGGCTCAATTAATGCAATTTAATGATGAAATAGGAAATAATATTCGTTAAATTACTGAATGGAATTATTCTACTGCGAATGGTGCATAAATATAAATTTACTGATACTGTAGATGTATATTATCTGATTGTTAATGTCAATGTATTAATTCATACAGTGGTATTAATATAATTAGCCTAGAGTCAGGGAGCAATTAAAATTGGATACACATGTTGGAAAATAATTGTGAAAAAAAATATAAATAGAAAACAAACCAAGGCATACATGTCGCATAAGTTCTCTAACGATGCCATTCCATTCGCCAGTTTCAGGATCCCACGCGCCATATTTCCGATCAGGCACAAGCTCCAATCGATAATCAAAGCCTATCCCTTTTGCCACTTCTTCAAGTAGATCCACGCAAAAACCGTAAAATCGATTGTTACCCGTATAATTTTTTTCATGATGCATCATAACGTATGGCTTTTCCTGTTCAGAACACCATCATATTTCCATTCGGTAATTTATATATGAAGAAAAAAAAAGTATGAATGCACATGAATGAAGGAATACAGTGAATGTGTGAATGTGAATATTTTGTTTTACAGTTTAATTGAAATAGGAGAAAATTCGTCGCAACATGGGGGGATGATCGTCTTCTGGTGCACGAAAGAATAAATGTTTGTTCCTTTCAAATATTTATATGCAAAAATGAAATAATGTTTGATTTATTACGTTAATGTAATGATTAATTATGATGGAATTGAACTCGATAGAAATATTGATAGAGCTGATGGTTTTGATCAGAAATAATTCATCGAAAATTCTGTAGTACATGCCAATGTTGGATACGGTTTGATCAAAAATTGGATTCGAAAATCTTGGAAAAATCTTTTTTTTTTCATTTCCCAACAATTCAAATCACAGAAAAACTGCAAATATTTAAATTTCTCCAATCCATCAATAGTTATTGATAGTATAATCGAACAAATGAACTGACCCGATTGAAATTTTTATTGCACACGCACCAGGTGCAGTAATCGAAGAAATTTTTTCATATAATTCAATATTAATGAAAAAAAGTCTCAATAATGAGTAGATATTTGACCCAAATTGCACTTTAAAAATATTTATGAAGACTTCAATAATTTCTTCATCGCTAAGTAATGAAAATCATTAAAAATAATGGAGAAAAACTTGAAAATACTCGTAAAAAATCGTATTTCAGTGCTTATCGTGAATTTATACAATTGATTGAGTAATCAAACAGTTGATTGCGCTGTGAATCGTTTTATTATATATAAGGTGATTCAGTGGTTCGTGAAGTGTGTACTACAATACCTATAGATCGAAAGGTAAATGGAGCTGGATTAATATAGACGAGGTAATGTAGAAATGTGAATTTCACTGCCAGTGAGCTTTGGTGCCATTAAGTAACTAACGGCGTTGTAGGTTATACCATATAACGTAATTTCCCTTGAGTATAAGAAATGTCTATAAATATATCAATAATATGATATATTTATATCATTATAAATTGAAGTGATACCAAGTCGTTAATAAAAATTGTGACATTATTAATTCCTCGCAGTGATTTTATATTCCATGAAATATATTGGAATAAAAACAGGTGAGTGGATCATTTTTCTAGATGACTTATTTTAAGAACGATCACAAGAAAAAGATTGATGAAGACTTAAAATTTTATCATTCCACAGATAAAACTGGGAGTAAATAATTCTTCATATTGAGTTCAATATGAGAGTTAACTATTTATATGAGATCGTAATACGAACTCCGTCTTTGCGATAAGTGAACTGGGAATGAAGAAGAAAACAACACTTCGAAGGAGAAAGTTGGAGCTCTCAGCAACCAAATCCAATTTTTTTTCAATCACGTTGCTATGATCTCTTTTGAAATCGATTTTCTATAAAGGGGTATGAATGATTTTATTTATGGTTTTCAGAATGAAAAAAGTGTACTTCCAGCTTAAAATTATCCGTTTCATTAATTTCTATCGACAATTCGCATTTAGTATTGCATGATGAAGATAAGCACAAATATCGTTAAATCGAATTTCTTCCAATAAAATGAAGTAATTCCATTTGCTCTCATCAGTTAAAGTGGTAAATAGAGATGCTCAAAAGTATTCTCACAATTTCCTGATTATTTCATTCATATTTTCTTCATCCACATACATCAATATGTGATGTGTGAATCTACAAACTGTAATTTGATATTTGTGTCGGTAGTATAAGTGAGACGAACGTGATGTAATTTATATAATTTGAATAGATGTGTTAGCATGAGTGATTTGTGGAACAAGAAGATGAGCAAATGCAAATTTTCCAGGGTACATTCAGCGAGAACGATTGAGAGTTGGAAGTTGTGACATGCACATGAATACTCGCAGGATACCAGCTATGTAGAAACGTTGCTTGTGAGGAATCTGTATAGATATATATATCTGTAGTTTCGCGTGGTTACTGCGTTTCGTACTTGTTATGCACCCGGATAAACCCAAATGTGAAGACGTTCGTCGCCTCTCTATGCTTAAATGAATTTAATTGAATGTCTCGAACTCAAAAAGTTCTTGTAAATACGACAAATATGCGAAATTTTCCCTTTCCAATTCATTTAATTGAATAATTTGAGCTTTGTCTTTTCATGACTCACACATGAGAAGTTAACGTTTGTATTTGCGATTCAATTTTCCGGGAATTGAAGTGACATGTTGATTGTTATCACAGATTCCAAAATACGAATGATTTATGGAATTTCCGTAAGATTTCTATAAAGGTGATATTGTTTGCTAATTATATTTTCTTCGTTTTTCAAATTCTTGATTCATACTCACCAAAATTGTGATGACGAGCAAGGAGACATTGACAGTTCCAGGCTCAAAAAATGCTTCTCTATTTGTTATGTTCACACCTGCATTCGGTCTCCATTCGCCCACCTGAATAAATTTTTTATCAAAAATATTTTTTCAATCTCATCCAGATATTGTCCACGAACAAATTGTTCTCGTTTTTTAATTGTTCATTTTTTTTCTTCTATACCTTTACAAGTGAATGTTGTTTCAATTTCAGTAGGTCCAATTTAAATTGTATGCGACGTCCTTCTTTAAAACTAATTGGTCCAGAAATACCTTTAGTTTCCACCTGCAAAATATGAATTTAAATTATTTATCAATTCCTGTATAAAGTTTTTATCCCTCGCAGTGTATGTCGATGAAATTCCTATGATCACGATTCGATTTATAAATAAATCATCGATCTCTCTTGTGAGTTCTCGGTAAGTCTTTACGTTCTCAAAAACTCGTTAAACCTCATCATAATATTTTCGCCCGTGGCATTGGCAATATCGTGAAGCAAATCGATAACAGTCGTGTGCAAGATGGTATTATGTATATAGTGAAGTGAGATTCGCTGGATGATCCTTCTTATACACTTCTCTGCTTTGGCATCAGTACATTGAATGAAGAATGAAAGAAAAAAAAAGATGGGGAGAATGATAAAATAAAATGATCGAAGAAAATACACGAGATGGTTCGACGTTGAGTTAGAAATGATGACAATGGTGATATTGCAAAATGTATTGCAACGGTTTTCACAAATAAATTCCTATAATTTTTTTCATTATATTCACAAAAAGACGAATACGAAGTAAATATCAGTACAGAAAGGAAATCGTTGCAATGCATTCTCAGTATTTTCTCCCATAAGAATTCATGTGAAGATGAGAATAAATTTGCATACGTAAAGTCATCATTCAGTTCTCTTTTCTTTCTTATCATTGTCGATCAGATATTCATTATTTTCCTCGTTATTCATATGATATGCACTGACTTCCAGGAGTATGAAGAAATGTTGTACTGACATAAAAATTCATAACGAAAAAATTATTGCACTTAGAAGAAAAAGTTGTGTCTAAAAAAATTTTCTATCCCTTCATTTGAATACTGAATAATGTAAATTAGATTTTCACACAATGCCCAATGGATAAATTATAACTTTTTTCCTCTTTTTTTGTCTCTTCTTCTCTATACGCGATCATGAATGTTGTAATGTAATAGTCATGAAGTGTGGCTGAGAATAATTTGTTACGTGTCATCTCGGAGCGTTACGCTACGGCCTGTCACCTCGCTTCATCACTTGTGGGTATATCTTTTGGACGCGTTGGGAATATGAGCGGGTGGTTTAACACATGAACGAGAGAAAAGAGCGACGGGTTGCGAGAGTAGTAGCACTGTTAATAGTAGTGGTGGAGTACACGAATAGTGTTTCGTGGATTTAAACGAAAAGTTCTTTTACGTGACCTCTCGACTGTTTTTTTTCTCGTCAGTTGACACGCGGACAAACACAAATATACAAACATTTGAGGAAATTTATGTCAACGATAGCACACTGTCTTGAGGGAAAAAACCTGAGGTTATTCATTCATTTATTTACCCATTTTAGACTTCGGTTTTTCTCATTATCCTCAGTCAATTTTATTTTCAAAATTAACTTCACGATGATTTCCTGGGTCTGACAAACATTTTATTCATCTTTATCAAATGAGGATATTCATAAATGTTGAGATGTAATTAGGGTAGTTACAACCATAAATTGTTACATGAATTCATTGAGTCTATAAATTATTCTCTGTTCGATATTTGTCGATAAAAAGTGATGGATTCGGATAACGGTGATAGAAGATCGTTTCATCAGTCAATTGATACCCCTCAGTAATGACGTTTCGTTCGGGAAAAAACGGATGGATGAAAAAAGTAGTTTTATGTAGATTTAATATCAACATGCGTTTCGGCTCAATGCCACATTGGTTTCAAAATGTAGAGACATTTTATTTCGTTTCGCATCGTCGATTCGTTCGCAGTGTATATATCGTATGCATATGTATATAAATTCGACATGCATTGCATTTATTAACTATCGATTGGTAGGAGAAAAATAACCTATACAAATTACTATCATCGATATTGACAAAAAAAAGTAGGATTACTTGATGTGAAAATTTTTTTTATCCGGTGGAAAGAATAAAAAAATCGGCAGTTCCAAACATTCATTTGTCAGTTGAATATTTTTTGATGATCTGTTCATTTTCACTTCCATCGATATTTTAGTCTTCAGCAGAAATCAATTACGAAATGAAAAAAATGGAAGTAAAATGTTTTAGCTGTTCAGACTGGAACATCTGATGAAAAGAACCACAATAGAAATTTATGTATCGACGGATTTTGTATTCAAAATCAAAAAGATGACTTGAATTCAAATTTTCTTACTCAGTTACACATAGTCACATGAGAGAAGATGAATGTGGATCTTGAAAAGTTAGTTTGGGGATGACATTGAGGAAGAATTAGCCAGAGTGGAAATGCATAGGGTGAGTTTATAAATTTATATACATATGGATGAAGAGAACAAGAGCGAGAGAATTTACAGAGTGTGTAAAGGAAATGTGAGAGACGAAATTGAAACTCAGATTACAACTATGGCTATAAATTAGTCGATGGTTCCTACACTAGTTGGGGACAAAACTTGGCTTATGTGTTGTAGTGAAGAACCTAAGGACGACATGCATCATGGAAATTCTATCCCTAACCTTAGTTTACTTGTTATGTTTCAGGACATTGACTTACGCCATTGAATTAGTTGGAATTTTAGTTTAGCATGTGTATGAGTTCATAATAATCGCCATACACAATCGGTCATTATATTGTTGGTATAATTTGTGTAATTTATGATCCATTTATTAATAAAATTCATCACCGACATCATTGTGATAGTGTTGAAAGTTAAATTCTCGTTTCATCTGGTGTGAATAAACGTTTGGAGGTAATCAATCCTGATTAATGAAATGGATAGGATGAAAAACGTTAAAGGAAACATTTTGCACATTTAGCTCAGTTGTATCTGCAAAGAGAACCACTCCAAAGATGAAATCTCATTATGAAGTCGTTGAAGAAAATGAGAAAACCTTCACTTCACATCTGGCCTACCTTTTTTTATATTCAAGAGTGATGGCAAAGGAAAAAACATTCGGAGTTTGTGTGCACTTAAGAAATAATTAGATGGACAATTTTTCTATTTGAATTCTGTACTTTAATTAAGTTTTAAAAATTTACTGAGGACATAATATCTTTTGTTTGTAGTGTGCTTTGCAAATGTTGAACTTTTAAGTGTACATTGTTGAGGAGAAATAAAATCGCAGTATCGTAATACTTCGTTTATAGAAAGTTCATGTACTCAATGTAGAATTGAATTTTACATAATTGGTTCAATAGTCTGGAAATTTTCCTGTACCTCGAATTAATGAATTATTATTTTTTCGTATCGTTTTGCTGCGTTTTTTCCTCATTTCATTCGTCTTTCCCACATTGGAAATTATTCTATTTCAATTAACTCTCTATCGAAGTGAATGGAAAATAATCAAATAAAACCAAAAAAAAAAAAATATTCCATTCTATTTCCGTTTGGGATTTTCAGTAGGATGCGAAAAGGTGAAGAAAAAAGAAGAAAGTCAGTGCGGTACTGACGCGATACAAATTCCCGTCCGAACATTTATCTTTATTGAAGTTGAATATTTTTTTCCTCAATCTAACGAATAAAATGCGATCATCCACAACCTCTGCGAATAAATTAATTTCAAAAAGTCACCATCATAAAAAAAAAATAATGACTTTCATTCAACTCTTTTCAGTATGCCTTCATTACGTCTAGATGAAGTATAGATCCATTCATTCGTGATAAAGATTACAATTTTTTATAAGTCTCTATAATTTCCAACCCAAAGAAAA
Source organism: Meteorus sp. PSUC_FEM 10030008 (assembly GCA_018881525.1). Lineage (NCBI taxonomy): Eukaryota > Metazoa > Arthropoda > Insecta > Hymenoptera > Braconidae > Meteorus > Meteorus sp. PSUC_FEM 10030008. Next base: position 22,192 of record JABMBR010004619.1, read on the forward strand.
ATAAAACCGAGGCTGAATAAAAAATTCCAGAACAAAGAAAATGATTCCTTTGACTTGGAACTTTCGAGCATCTGCTCCAATGCAATTTGGAAGTAATGAAAATTTATTCATTACTTAGAATTCAATGCCAGTGTAATTGGCTATAGCAATTACGACAGTTAGTTGGTCCACTTTGGTAACACGCCAAAATTCATTCTCAATATAGACAAACGTATTCATAAATGTATAGATATATCTCGTGTAACAATTCTATAGCATACACCATGCTCTTGATAATTCATTTCACGTATCTCATGTATCACCCATGCATATACCAATTTGAATCTAAGGGTGACACGATGGTCGAACGCACTGTAGCGTACATGCCACTTTCCTCTGTATGTAAACTAATTTTCAGGCTCTCACTTATACACATCTCTATGTAGAATATGCGACATATACAAACTTCACCAACTCGAATTCAGCATGGGAATGGTAACTCGAGTAATATGCGTATCTATAGCTGTTACTATTGGAGAATTTGACACGTTCGAGCATTTCACATGCGATCGATGCTTGTACTGTGATGGAATACGTAATTGAGTTTACGATGTGTGAATGTGTAACTGTAATTATTTCCCCAATGACTATAACACGCTGGTGATGATAATGATCCACAATATATAATCTATGCAGTGGTCCAATACGTAATAAATTGGTGAATTGATCAGTGATGAAAGAAAAATTAATGGCCAATGGACGATAATATTTTCTCTCATATTTATAAATATATTTTAATT
>JABMBR010004620.1:0-22956 GCA_018881525.1 Meteorus sp. PSUC_FEM 10030008
CAACTACGGAGTATTCCTTCTGGTATCTACAGATGTTTTAAACCTGGGATCTTTGAAGAGTGAGTGTTGCTCCGGGTTTTAAACCATATCCCTGATATAAAGGCAGCAAAAAATATAAACACATCGCAGCACTGATTCATTTCATCAGTAATGAGAATAGTGCATCGAAGACGAGTCACGAACAAGTATGGGGAAAACCTAGTGCCCGACAGTTTGCAAAAAATAAATATGCAAAGGGTAAATACTTCGGAGGAATGTTCTCTTCAAAAAGAGGAAAATATTATGAGCCTCCGGAAATAGACATTTCGAAACTGTTGGAAAAATCTCCTATTAAGGTAGTTCCAGCGTGGTATAGTATAATTAGAGCACTTACTATTGACAGAAATTTCGGAGCCTCGGCACATAGACGTTCACACATACAATTGCATATCGTTAGTTATGGAGGCTATACACGTTAGGGTTTGCATGATGGTTTTAACCTTACATGCATAACCGACAGGCAGACCTTATGTATAACCTCCATGAAACTCGGTTATGCATGCAAGGCTAAAACCATCATGCAAACCCTAACGTGTATGGCCTCCATTACGGTGATGTGGCATCGTCGCTTTGTCGTATTATTTAATTCAAAACATGCCCAAACAACTACGGTGCAAGGGTCGGTTCATGAAGAAAGAAAGTTTATAGAAAAAATTATCATTTAAATGCGACATGCAAAAGGCCAAAGAAAAAAGAGAGGAGCCTGAGGAAAATAATGACAAAACTCAACGGAGAAGGGAGGCGTATTGAACCATGACGAATTTAAATTTCCCGCTTTTCATTCAACACTATTTCAGAGAACATTGCGCGCAGCGTTGCCAGATCGTATAGGTTGTTGATTGAGCAAGTCGGAAACGGTTGAGAGATTCATATTTTTAATCCCAATATCTCGTTAACTGAACGGTGAAGTGCTAATTTTATTCTTTTAACTCACTCTTGAAACATTGTTCACCACACCCTCAGTTTTTTATAGAATTATGTCGAGTGGGTTTTTCGATATAATAAAAAATCTTTGGAGGGACCGAACATTTTACATACTTTAAATGGGACATGACCGTCAAAATAGCGAACTTTGTCCTCGAATATCTAGCGATCTAAACAGTAAAAAGTTATGAAATTTTAGGAGTCTATAGATGCAGCTACTCTAAACCCATGAAAAAAATTTCAGCCAAATCCGTCGAAAAGTGGTCTCACGCTGGAACTACGTTAAGAACATTCACAGCTGTTTTCATGTGAGTTCTTACTTTTGAAATTTTCGATTCTCGTGGTATTTTTAATGATCTAGAAGTTGATGAAGTATCACCAATTGAAAAATGACTGTCATCCGTAACACTATCTTCTACAGGAAACTCCATACTCAAATAAAAACATCACAAGTCAACGTCAACCTTTAATGAAATTTTTATTATCAACACTAATTTTATTTTTTTGGTTACAGATGTCTGAAAGTGAACCACAACGGCTTGAGGTTGCTAGTAAAGGATTTGAGACAAAATGGCGATTTCCTCTTTGTTTGGGTGCTATAGATGGCAAACATATCAAATTACAGTCACCAATCAATAGTGGATCCGAGTTCTATAATTGCAAGCACAATTTCAGCATAATGGTACTACCGGTAGCTGATAGTAATTGCAACTTTCTATTTTCCGGCGTGAGAACACATGGGTGTATGAGCGCCGGTAGGGTTTCCAATCATAGCATTCTTCATAACAGAATGAATGGGCTTGATTCTATTTTCCAACAAAACACTCTTTTACCTGACCGACAACTTCCCGTCCCCTATGTTTTCGTAAAAGATGAAGCTTTCGCATTGACTAGAAGAATTAGGGTCGATCCACACTATAGTGCCGATAACAGTTCGTCCTACGTCCGGTATCGGTCTGGTGAAGTATTCTTATATGAGAAACAATTCGGGCATCCATACTATCGTTAAAAGTCAAGTGCCAGCCCAAACACACTCCAGCAACGATCAATCACAACGAATATTTGACTGAACGACATCGAACTTGTCACGACACGTCCCGATAATGTGAATGTTCTTTTGTTCTCGGCTCCGTCAGTTCACCGTCAAGACGTTGAGTACATCGTTGCAATCAGATAGAGAAAATTCAATATAGTGCGATTATCAACTATTTTATAATTCAATAATTGTTATTTACATCACAATCCGTTATATTTATGAGTGTGAACAATGTTTGAAAAATCGTGGACTTATGAAAAAGGTAATTATGGATTGAAAATTATATATTGGTGTCTTCCATTGCCATGAAACAAATTCATTTATTTATTCAATGACAAATTAAACAAAGGAATAGTTCAGAAATATCATCACTTCATCGAAATATTTTACAGTGGTGAAATCATAAATCGCAAAACCTATTATTTCGTTTATAACATTGAATATCATTTATAATTTTCAGACGAATTGCTCATTGAATTAGTCAACAGTGGACGAGGTTTGTATGATTCACAATCACCTCATTATAGTGATAACAACTTTAAAAAAAAAATTTGGGATGAAATTGAACGAGCATGATTTTACCAGACCGAGACCGGACCTGGGACGAACTGTGATCGGCACTATAGTGTGGATCGACCCTGATACTGCCACTCATCAACAAAGGGCGCCGAACTCAAAATGGACGAAATTAAAGATATGTTAAGAAAGATGCAAGAAAAAATAATCCAGCGAAAAGTAGACATGGTAACCATTAGAGAAAACATTGAAAACAATCAAGAATAATATAAATGAGAAATTTAAGAGTTTGAAAAACAAAAACTTACAACTTGAGCAAATATTGGAAACACAAAAATTGTCAATCGATAATTTTGAAAGGTTTACTAGGAGAAAAAACCTGCTGTTTTCTGGAGTTGAAGAGCGAGAAATTAGCTATCAAGATTTGGAGAAAAAAGTTTCAGATATCATGAACAACATTTCGAACATCAAATGTGGAAAGCACTGCATAGAATCTGCGAGAAGACTTGGGGAAAAAAAATAAGTGCGTCTAGGGACGCTCGACAGAGATGATACCTTGAACTAATCTCAGTAGAACCATTCGATGCTGGAATTATTTAACTTAAGGAAAGCTTAGGTTATTGATCAAATTCGATGTATATTAACCCTTCTAGTACCGAACGATGATATATTGTGGATAAACGGTTCAAATTATTTTCGGATCGAGAAAAAATGATCCAGACGATACCCAAGTGAAAAAAGCCAACTCGGTAAATAACGGACACCCTAATATATATACGTGCGTCCATGGAGCCGTTACGTGTTTCCAAATAGAAAGATAATCTGAATATTTAATGCTATCCCGGATATATATTGTTCACAACTATTCAGTATTACAATAAATATAGAGTATCAGGTAATCGTAAATGCGATAAATATACCGAATCAATGACGCTCAAGATGAATAGAAATTCAGAACATACACGCTGCGGCGATAGACATTATATTGTATTATTCAACATAGATTTCGTTAAGAGTTTTCGTAATGTTTCGAGGATCATTTCCTAATTGTTCCATTGAATTGATCATTGAATTTTTTATAATCACTCACAAAGGAATATTAGTTTAAGGTTTTATGCTCACTATAAATAGTATATGTCTATCACACACTGAATACACATCGATATACATCGATTTCCCGACTGTTGATGATTTTCTAAAAGAACATAAATGTTTGTGGTCGATGCTTTTCGAAGTCGAAACATCGAAAGTTGATTTTTTTTCATTTACATCGCCGTTCTACTGCATACTCAGCCATGAAAAGGGACAAGAGAGAAGCGTGTGTCCGACATTCGGCTAGCATTGTGGGTTAGAATGAGAAGAGAGGCCTGCTCGCCGCTGCCACATTCGCAGCGGAAAGGAAAGTCAGACAGACTGGTGCCGTTACGCGTTACGTTACAGAACAGTTTACCCTCCCATAAACAGTTATCACTTCGAAAAGCAATAAATTCAGACCTATTGGAATTACTCTACTTAGTATGGGGACGACAATAGAAATACTAAGAAACAAAAAGAATTTGAGAACATCTTCCTACAATACAGGGTGGGCCTTTACTCGAGGGCACGAAGCACCCTTGACAACTTTTCTACTTACGTGTTTGAGTAGTCTACCCTGTGGGTTAGAAATTGAGAAATCCCATCCCAAATGTTTTGAGTATTCTACCCGCCAGGGTAATCTACCCAAAATCGGAGGATCATCTACTGCCCGAATCGCAAGCTCAATTTTAGGGTAGTCTACCCATTGGCATTGGTAATTCTACTATTTTGCAAGTTTATTTTATCAGTTTTTCACTCATCGGCGTTAGTTTTCTACCCGTTTGCAAGCTCAGTCTGAGCGGGATTCGCAATTTTCTGGGTTGATTCTTAGATTCCATTGTTGGTAGTATTGGTTGATTTTGTTGAGTAGGTCGTTTAATTCGTTTTGTAGTTGTCTTGGGTCGTATCCGATTTGATATGCTATGAAGTTGTCTGCGAAAGCTAGCCCGTATTTGTCATTATTAGCATTCATGCCGAATATATTTAGGAGACGACTTGTGAAGATATTGAACAGTAGTGGCGAGTTGACGGTTCCTTGTTGTAGTCCTTCTTTTATTTTGAATATTGTTGACGAGAAGTTCGTTCCGTCCCAGGTGGAGAAGGTTTTTCCATGTGTCATGTCGTATATTAGGTATATAAACCATTCGTTGAATCCGTTTTTTTTTACGGTGTATATGAGGCCTGGTAGCCAGATTGAGTCGAAGGCTTTCTCTAAATTAATGAGAACTGCTGCTACCAGCTCTTTATGATGTATAGCTAGGTGTATGTTATTTACTATTGAGTGGGTGGCATGTATTGTTGAGTGCCTCTTTTCAAACCCGTATTGTTGGTTGGGTATGATTTTGTTTGTTTGGCATACTTTGAATATTGAATGGTTTATTATAATTTCATAGATTTTACTCAAATTGCTGGTAAGGCTAATAGGCCTGTAGCTGACTGGTTTGGTAGAGTCTTTTCCTTTTTTGATTATAGGAATGACTGATGCTGTTTTCCAAGCTGTTGGGAAGTACGCTATATTTAAAGCGTTATTGATGATAATTGTCCGTGATGTGATCATTCTGTCTGGGAGGTGCTTCAGGACTATTGACGGTATTTTGTCTGGACCACTGGAATACTTGTTTGGTAGTTTCTGCAGGATTTTTTTGAGAGTATGCATGTTCGGAAAGGAGATTAGGCTATTTTTTTCATTTGATGGAGCTGTAACTTTGTTTCTTTAGTTGAATGTTGTGGCTGTTGTTCCTGATGCTCTATTTAAGTCCAGTTTATGTTTTATGTCGTTATCTGTTTGGTCAATTATTGCTTTTAATGGTGTACCAGTATTTAAGTGTCTGGATGAGTTAATGAATTGGTAGTATTGATCGATGGTGTTGAGCTTTTCTATTGAGTCAGTTATTGTTACAGTGTTGTTATTGTCGTCTATTATGGTGTTTTGGTTGTTTAGTGTGTCTTGGGTGATTAGTGGTGAATTATTGTTGATAATCAGGTTTTCTATAGTTAGTTGAGACTTTCTTCTAAGTATATTATTTATTTTTGGGAAGAAAGTAGTTTGCTCTTTGTGATTTATTTGTTTTAGTAAGTTGTTCCAGTAGATAGTTACTGATTTGTTTAATTCGTATCTGAGTCTTTCTTTCGTTGTTTTGATTGCTAGTTTCGTTTTTGGGTTAGGTAGATGTGGTTGTGTTCTGAGTAGTTTGTGGAGGTGTGTGATGAGGGATAATTTGTGCTGTTGGAATTTTTTGATAGTGTGATTGATGTATTTCAGTACGTTATTGTGGTTTCTCTCTGCTGGGACGATTGTTTCGATTGCGTTGTTGATAGTTGTGGTGAGTGTATCAATGTCATTGTCTATTCCAGGTATTGTTAGGTTTTTGTCATTAGGTGGAGGGGGTGGAGCGTTTTTGTCTAGGAATTTGGTGAATTTGATCCATTTTATGGCTTTGAAGTTGTGTCTTGTCTGTTCCATTTTTGGTTGTAGGTTGAAGTCTAGGTGTGGTGTTAACATGAGTGCTTTGTGGTCGCTGTCGTAGTCTAAGGTTGGTGTTGGGTGGAATATAATTAGAGCCGTCTGTAAAGATATTGAAGTTATTTATTATAGGCGAGGAAGATGACACAGTACACAGTATAATGTTCAGAGCCGAAGTAATTCGAAAATCACAACAAGTGCCGCCTTGCATATTTAGCAATGGATGGCAGCACTGCTCACGATATTCGTGATTACATTTTAACACCTCCCCTCGAAACGTGAGCTATCTATAGATTCTCAAGTGCATACATTCAGGCCCAAATTTTGTATGCATTCATAGTGTTTTACCGCATTCAAGCCTTTTGTTGAAACGTCAGCAGGCATACTATTTGTACTCAAATATTTGAGGTTGATTACACCTTGTTCGCGCATGTGACGAACGAAGTGGTGCTCACATCTATATGTTTCGTTCTAAGACTAATTCAATTTCGAGCTAGTTTAATTGCACCTTGATTGTCGTTGAACAATGTCACGCAGTCGTATTCATTTTCAATATTGTTCAGTACATTACGTAAATACATAGTTTCTTTGGTAGCTTCAGAGATAGCCATATATTCGGCTTCTGTGCTTGATAGTGCGACGGTTCGCTGTTTTCGTGATTCCCAACTGATAGGGGCTCCGGCTTATACGAATGCGAAACCAGAATAGGACCAGTCCAATAGACCAGTCAGCATCAACTACACTGAACAAGGGTAGATTTGTTTTTTCATACACTAGACCATAATCTGCGGTGCCCTTCAAGTATCTCAACACTCGCTTAGCCGACTTCCAATATTGTTTATTATAGTTGGCGTTGAATTGGCTGAGGTGATTAATGGCGTGAGCAAATCCGGTCTAGTCGATATCGCCAAATTCATCAATGCGCCTATCAGGCTTTGATATGGGTACTGTCTCATTTCATTTTCATTTTTGCACTCTGGTTTCTCCAATTTTATATTTATGTCTATGGGAGTCATTACGGGCTTACATTCAATCATCCCGAAACGTTCTAAAACTTTGTCTAAATACGTGCTCTGCTTCAAATAAACTCTATCTTGCGCATCTCAATGAAATTCAATTCCTAAACAATTGCTTATCTTCCCCATATCTTTCATCTCAAAATCACAAAATAGTTATTTCTTAACATCACACATCCATGCAAGATCATTCGCTGCTAGGATGATATCATCCACGTGGATAGCGATTAGCATAATTTTCTCATCATCCTTTGCAATGAACAAACATTGGTCTTGTGGTATCGCTACAAAACCAACATTCATCAGCTTCCTCACCAACTTTTTATGACATTGCAGTCCAGATTGGCGCAAGCCACACAAAGACTTCTTTAATAAACACACACTACCATTACACTTATCAATCTCTTTCTTCCAACGTTGGGCCGTATGAAATATCTCTTCATTGTTTATCATCTTCTTTTGTGAACCAATCTTTTGGTTTGTGAGTATTCTGTCTATAACTTCGCTTAGTTGATCAGGTATTTCCATATAAACATCTTCGTCTAGTAAGTCATTCAAGTACGCTGTTACAACATGCATTTGATGTATTTCTAATCCTAATTCGGCCGACATAGCAGCTATTATTTTGATTGACGACGACCTTACAACGGGGGATGAAGTTTCGAGGAAATCCTCCCCTGGCCGTTGTGAACACCCCTTTGCAACCAGACGTACTTTCTTTCCTGTAGGTTTGATACTGAATACAACGCGACTTCCTATAACTTTTCGTTTATTGGGTCGTGGCACTATTTCCCACGTTTTATTTTTCATTTGTGCCAAGTATTCATTCTCCAGGGCGTCTCGCCATGTATTTCTATTGCTTGTTTCTTCTATTTTATTCCATGTAGTGGGTTCAATCATCACTATACTTGCACTCATCTGTCCATCCGATTCTTCATCATCTGACTCATCACTATTGGATTCATACTCATTTGATTTTTCTCATTCTGTTTCATATTTTCTATTTACATCAATATTTTTTACCAGATTATATGCTTTACAAGGTCGTCCCACAGAACCAGTATGAAGGAGACGCGGTCTTCCCCCTCTTCTTTTCGACGGTTCAATTAATCTTTCCCATGAAACTGTTGATTGTCTTTTCCTATACTTTCGTCCTCTATCTCTGTCTTCTGATGATATGGATGCTCTATCGAGCGATGCTGTTCGCCTTATATTATGTCTTTTGGCTTTTAATGGTGTTTTGCGCTCATCTTCTTCAATATTTTCATTTACGTTCGGAGCATCTATCTCAATTCTTATTTGTTCGTGGTCTGTACTCTCTTCTTCATCGAGTATCTCTTTATATTCATGTCTGAACGCTGTCTCATCTATAAACTTGACATCACGTGTCACAATGATCTTTCTGGTCTGGGAATTATGTATTCTATAATCTTTAGATTGAAGATCATAACCCACAAAAATTCCTGGTGATGAATTCGACTCAAATTTACCTTTCGGTTTCCCCTTTTCCATATAATAAGCTTTTGATCCGAACACTTGCATGTAAATAACAGTGGGTTTCTTTCCTTTCGAAAGTGTGAATGGTATTTCATCATTTAAAGCTGTAGTTGGGCATCTATTCCTTATATAATTGGCTGTATTCATTGCTTCTGCCCAAAGGGCAGGTGGACTTCCTGCTTGACGCATCATGCATCTTGCCATTTCGACAAGGGTTCTGTTTTTTCGCTCGTCAGTCCCATTCTGTTGGGGTGTATATGGCGCGGTGAGTCTTCGCCTGATACCTTCTTCCTTCAAAAAATCATCGAACTCCCGGTTTACATACTCTTGTCCATTATCAGATTGTAAGTAGATAATCTTTTTACCAGTCACGTTTTCTCATGGGCCTTATAGGTTTTAAATGTGCTTAGGACGTCACTTTTATTTGCTATGAAGTAAACTTCACACCATCTAGATTTATCATCAATGAAAGTGACGTAATATTTTTTACCGCCATATGACTGATGCCTCATTGGTCCACAGACATCCGAGTGGACTATTTCCAATAATTCACTAGTGCGATCTTCACTACCTTCAGGAAAAGGTGTGCATGTTTGTTTTTCACTCATACAGATCTCACATTCAGTTAATTTCTCGTTGTCTTTGAATGTTAAGCCATGTACTAAATTGCTTCTTGCCATATTCTTCAGATCACGTTCATTGAGATGTCCGAGGCACTGATGCTATTTGTCTATAGCCTTGTTTACCGCTCCAACATTGCTAACAGCGTTATTTTTCATTCGAACCTGGTACAAATTACTGATTCTATCTGCACGCATGTGCACTTTTCCATTCTTATCAATTACGGTTGCATTGTTTCGTTTGAAACGGACTTCGAAACCGCGATTTATCATTTTGGCTACTGATAATGAGTTGGTTCGTAACTCCGATACATATAACACTTTTTCAATGTCTATCTGTCGTTCTTCACAGCCCGTGTCGACTGCAATAGTAACTTTCCCCTTGCCGGTAATTTGTGTCCTTTTGCTGTTGGCCACATTTAATTCTGAGTTCAATTGGGTGAAATTCTCAATCATTTGCCTTTTATCACACATGTGGCCTGTAAATCCTCTGTCGATACACCAGATAGAATTTATTTGCTCACCCATCATCTCCTCTTCGGTGTTGCTCAATAACATTGTCGTTTTCTGTTCAGTGTCACCTGCCCCTGCCAATTGTTGAGCACTCTGATTACTGAAAATTTTAGTTCTACAATCTCTCGCTATTTGTCCACATCGACCACAACGATAACACTCCATACCCCTGTACTTTTGATCCTCAACGTTTTGCTTCTGTTGGGTATTTCTATAATTACGTTTGACAAACATAGCTCCTTGATCATCTGATTTAGACTTACGACCTTCATAATCTTCAATAATTTTTACTTTCAACACTTCTGGTTGGCAAGTCATCCCGCGATTCCATCGCTGTCCTAAATATGTCAAAAGAATCCGGTAAACTGTAAAGCAACAAAATAGCTAATAGTTCATCGATAACCTCCAGACTGATTTCTTCAAGTTTTTTCACAGCGTCGAAAAAATTTGCGATGTGCTTTCGAAGGTCATCTTCATCTCGCATCCGAGTCAATACAAGTTTTTTCAATAATGATGCCTTTCTGGCTGGCCCACTTGACTGGTACATTGACGTGAGTTTATTCCATATAGCCTGTGACGAGGTGACAGCGTTCATGCTCGGAACAGCAAAATGGATAAGCGCTCGTATTGCAGCTTGACCAATGATAGATCTTTGATACCCTGTCCCCATCTGTGGACTTAGATCCCTCAGCCGTTACCCGAATTGGCGCAGCGACGACGGCGCGCGCCGATCAATACGTCGATCAATAGACGATCGATATTATTAATGCGGAAGTCAATGAAAAAATTGGCGAGGATATTTCCGCCTTCTTACTCACTTGGAGATAGACTGTGTTCGAGACTGTAATAGGATAGGATATTTGGATGGACTGTATTAGTCAATAATTACATGGGTTGACTCAAAAGGATTTCAATTGATTGGTCATTTATTCTTGTCTTTTGCAAACAGATCAACATAATATAATGTTGTGTAAATTGTTCTATTTTGATGCAGAGTTCTCTCCTACTGAATCGGGAACACAGGTATTTGTCACACTCCCGTCCAGCAGTAAGCACCATGAAAGTCTTAGTATTTTCATCCACTGATGATTTACCTTGGATGATGTTTCAGTAGTAGTTATGAGAGAGTGTTAGTTGCAGAGTGATTGAATCAGGTGAATGTGGGAAGTTGATGATTTCACAGATGTTGATGTGATTGTAGATGATGTTTGCAGTTGCACTGGTCACTTTGGTGATGATTTCAGGTGAAGCGGTGAGAATGATGCAGGTTTCAGTTGATATGGCACACACTTTGTTTCACTTCCAGAGATCGATAGCACGTGTAACTCCCACAGGTTGTTGATTTGTAATGGCTGCCGCAGATGCCGGCAACCGTAAGGTTGTCCAAAAGGTTAGGTAATCCTAGAAGACATGCGTGCGCGCATATGTGATGCGTGCGCTGCACCTAGGATGCGCGCGTCTCATGGTTGATAGGGCACCAATTTCAAATGGCGTTGAACAGGTTGGCTCTCGCCAACAGACTGGGACAACGAGAGCACGTGCAGTAAGAAAGACGTGTGAATAGAACTACGCAACGTGAACACGTGCTGTGGAATACTTGAAATAAGAGGCACGTGCATACGAAAAATTACGATAGTTGTTCAACCCGCCTTGTTGATTTGTGTGTTGGAATTATTGTGGACTGGACATCAATTTGGCGATTATAATTGGTGTATCAATATTGATGAATAGTAGTGAACGGACGAAAACGGGCTTTGGCAACCATTTGGCACCCAAGGGACACGCGCATAAACGTGGACAACTGAGGAATAGTTGGTGGTGACCGAATTGGGCGATATTTGTATCTGGACTGGTGGTTGCGGAGACGACGCACCCATTGCAGCATCAGGTTATCGGCAGACGGACGTGGATGGACGGCGCCTGGATCTCCCCAAGAAACACAGGGTTGTGAGAGTGGAGAGGACCGTGAGTTGCTCGCCGTCGGCACGCCGCGGCCATTTTACCATTTATTAGTCCACAATTACGAGCGTCGCATTCGCGCAGTGTACGACGCCATTAGAGTATTAGGATTATAACACGTGGTGAAGAGTATCCCACGTTTGGTATTTTGTATTCGTATTTGAAATAGAGTTTTTTGAATTATTGGAAATACAATTGGATAGGTTGTATGTTTATCCAAGTAACCCGCGTTGACGATTGGTCGTTTCTTCCCCCCGTTTACCCCGTTTAGTGTGACGTCAGCGGCAATACGCGTGCTCAGAGCGCGAAGGCGTTAATAGAAAAGTATTATTGCGTTTGAGCAACAGTATAAATTATTGTTGGATATTGGAAGGTAATATTCCCCAATTGCGTCATTGCGTATCGATTATATCTGTTGCGATTTTCTCTGATTATCATTATTCGAATTCTTTATTGTTTGATTCTTGAATAAATTTAATTCATTGTTCATTTAATCAAACGCCATCTGGTTCTTATTTACCTAATTGTATTGCCTGCCAATAATAATTGTTAACTTTTCAGAGGTTGGTACTCGAAGCCCCAGACCTTCGAGTACAATTCGAGTTTCAACCGTAGTCTGGGTGGCATCCCGAATGAATTCACGGTGAATTTAACCCCCTCCACAATAATCTGCACTCTCTTGCCCGTAGAACGGCGAATGGAGGAGTGCAGCGTTACAAGCTTTAGATGATTCTAAGCCGTCCAACACAGCTTACTCACTCGAGCTGATTGCCAACAATAGGTCAGATTCAGCTTTCCCATCCATCTTGATCCACTTGTTATACTTACCCTTGCGACCTCTATTCCATTCTGGAAACGCTCTGGAAACATTCTGGGAATTCTTTGTAACCATGCTGTTTCCAGAACGTTTCCAGAGTGTGTTTGTTACGTTTGTCCATCGCGTTTTCAGAGTGTTTCCAGAGTGTTTCCAGAGTGGATACATGATGGAGCCACAGTGGCATCATGGTGGAATCGAAATGTAATCTGACTGAATAGATACTGGAGTCGGGATGAATCCATCCGTCGCGGTTTTAGGATCTCAGTGAAATGACAGTAAAAACTTCGTGAGACTATTGATGATTTCATTGTGCTTGCACCGTGCGTTTTTTCCATTTGCGCACAGTGCTTTCACGGTGGTTACACAATGCACTCACGGTCGATTCACAGTGATCACACGATGAAATTTTGGGGGAATCACGCAGCTCACAAAATAAATGACTCATTATTGCATCCAAATTCATGAAAATATTCATAAAAGTTTATAAAAAAAGAACAGAGAAAGTTGGTCAAAGGTTGTGAATGAAGGAAGGAAGTGGAAGGGAACAATTCTTGATGAAAGTTTGTAGGACTAACGAAGACAAATTCGAGTTGTCCGAACAGGGATTCGAACCCAGAACCCTCCTGAGATCACATGTCGGCTGTTCTCTTCAACCAATTGAGCCACCTGGCCTAAACGAATTTGAAGGCTCATTTATTCTATTTTCATCAAGACCACTACTATCCATCATACGGCAAACATATTCATTTCAATTAATGCTGTGAAGTAGGAGTCGAAGGCTGGAAAGAAAGTTCTTTCGCTGAAAAAGAATGTTGTTTCCGAATTTTTCAACTATTTTCGATCAAAACTTTATAATTATTACTTCAGGATTGAAAGTTAGTGGAATAAAGTTTCAGAAAATTTTATTTGCAACAAAAGACGTCCAATGAAATCTTGTGTAGGATTATTATTTTGGCAGATAAAGCGCGAGAACTGTTTGCATCTTTTTTCCGAAAAGGCAGCCGTAAATTCACGGTGTAATCACAGTGTAAACTCATCATGTAACCACCATCAATTCAAAATGTTTTATCTGTGGATTCACAGTGCAATCACTGTGAACTCATACTGTGGAATCACCGTGAATTCTATGTGAAAACATGAGGAGTTCACCGAGAAACCACTGTGATGATACCGTGCACAAATGGAACGAACACACGGTAGAATCACAGTGAGAAACTCGTGATTCACACCGTGTTGACACAATTACGGTGTTTTCACAGTGTTTTCACTGTGGGTTCAAAACCGCGAGGGAACCAAATCTAGAATGCGACCAGAATAAAAACATGCTATAATTTGAATGAATACATCCTGAAATCTGAATAGAACTTAAGTGATTTCATATCAAAATCGGAAAGAATACATGTCAAAACCAGAGTGAAAACATACGAAAGTTAGGATATGTCCAAGATAATAAAATTCATGAAGATACATTATTTCCGTCGATAAATAATAGTTCTATTTCTCATATTAATCAGTATTTCGATATCAAAATGAGTCATGAAATCATTTTCAGGATAAACATGAAACTTATCATTATTGTGCGCAGCAATATTTTCTGAGATATTACTCATAATTTAATTTTTATTCTTTTTTTTCTCTTGTCGCCTATGTTCATTTAAGTAGGTTGCAATCCATGATTTTAGATGAATATTAATATCGTTTTTAGATCCCACTACGTATTTTGGTTCTCGTTTTTGTTGTAAATACAAACATAAATCTGTAACGCAGAAAAGTGTTGATTAGTTCAAAAAGGATAATCTGAAATTCAGTTAAGTGAATTGTAGTTCAGATATTAAGGAAGAAAATTAACTCTCAGGCCATCTCCGGCACTTCCTGCTATCGTCGAATCCAGAGAGCATTCGACGCAGTTTTCTGAGCTCAATAACTATTATGATATATATATAAGAATGAAATCGATACGACGGATTTTGAAGTTTTTGAAGAAGTTAATTTGGCGAATATTTTTTAAAATATTTTCCTAAATGACCTTTGTTGAGAATAAGGAGAGATTTCTTGTTTGGAAATGTACGACGCGAATAGTAAAGTGCAATGACTTGGTTTATTTATACGCGTTGAGTCTACAAAAGTAAATGCTCGCACGGCAATCTATTAGCTACTGACTGAAATTCCGTAGGCCCCAATATTTATCAACAAGAGTATTGTCTGCTATTGTCTACTTGTGTGCGTACACTTGGCTTCTTCGCTTCTCTTTCCAACACCCTCTTTCGAAGTGTCAAGTGTACGGACTTCTCGTTTCTGTCGCTTGCCATACCCATATCGTCCATGCACTTCCAATGTTTTTTCGCGTTCAAACCTTCCGGAAACGCATCTGCTGGCATGATGTCTGTGTTCAAGTATTTCAATTCTATCACGCCGTCGGCATACATGTTTCTTATGAAATGGTGCCTTACATCTATATGTTTGGTACGCGAATGATATGAGTTGTTCTCTACGAGTGCTATCGCTCCCTTGTTGTCGTTATATAACGTGATTATCTCGTTGCTTCTTTGTATGCCCATACTGTCGATCAGTCCCTTTAAATACAGCGCTTCTGATGTCGCCATATATTCTGCTTCGGTACTCGATAGAGCCACGGTTTTTTGTTTTCGCGCTTCCCAGCCGATTAAGGACCTCGCTAAGATGAAGCCGTATCCCGAATATGACCTACGGTCGACCGTGTTTCCGGCCCAATCTGCGTCTACAACTGCAAATAACGATTTCTCCGTTTTCTCAAACTTTAGCCCCATGTTGCGGTGCCCTTTAGATATCGCAACACTCTTTTTGCCGCCTTCCAATGCTCTGCATTGTAATTAGAGTTGAATTGGCTTAAAAAGTTTACCGCGTATGCGATATCCGGCCTCGTTGTAATCGACAAAAACAATAGAGCTCCGATTAAATTTTGATACGGGTATTTTCGCATCTCGCTCTCATTCATCCTTTCAGGTTTGCTCAATTTGCAGTTTGCCTCTATCGGCGTCGCGATTTGTTTACATTTATTCATTCCAAAACGCAGTAACATGGTGTTTATGTAGTGCTCTTGCTTCAGTAAGAGCCGCCATATTCCAACTCTCCCGAATTCAATCCCTAGACATCTGTTGACTTCTCCAAGGTCTTTTATTTTTAATGACCTTGACAACGACTCTTTTATCTCTTGTAACAATACACTATCGTTTGTTGCAATCAACATATCGTCGACATCTATGGTTATGTACGTTTTTGCCCTCTTTTTCGTGCAACAAACATACATGGATCTCGTGGCGTTGCCTTGAAATTTAATTCGCGTAATTTCTCTATCAATTTTCTATGCCACTATAACCCCGATTGTTTCAGCCCGTTTACCATGTCTCTGTCGATCACCTTTGTACCTTCTATGCCTAATTTTTTGCCGGCTATAACTTTCTCGGTTATCTCATTCACGCACTCGGGTATTTCCATGTGAACGCTTTCTTCTAATGTTACGTTTAGGTATGCTGTCATCACATCCATCTGATGAATATCTAGGTCTCACTCTGTTGCAATTGCCGCCATCAGTCTTATTGACGTCGAACGCACTACCGGCGAGAATGTCTCTGTGAAATCTTCGCCCGGTTTTTGTGGATATCTCCGCGCGACTAATCGTACTTTTCTCTTCTCGGTGCGCCCGTCCGACTTGGTGCAAAACACGTATCTATTCCCGATCACTTCTCGATTTTTCGGTCGCTCTCTGTTCGTTTCCTTGTCTCAATTCGATCCCTTCGTGTCGCACGCCGTCGCTCAGATTCTTTGGCTCTCCGTCCTCGTCAATTTCGTTAATTTGCGTGTCGTTGGTCTGATCATCGAGGATTTCTTGATACTCTTTCTTGAATCCAAAATCGTCCACGAAATTTACGTCTCTCGAGATCACCGTTGACCTCGACTGTGGCATGTACACTCTGTATGCTTTCGCCTCTTGCGCATAGCCAACGAAAACCTCAGGTACTGCTTTCGATTCGAATTTCCCTCGACCCCGTTTTTTGTTCAATACAAACGCCTTTGACCCGAAGATCTGTAAATGTTTCACCGTTGGAATTTGCCCTTTCCAGACCTTGAATGGTATCTGGCCGTTTAGGGCTTTTTTTGGGCATCCATTCCGCGTGTAATTCGCATTGTTTAGCGCTTCGGCCCATAGGAAGGAGGGAGCTTCGGCTTGTCGCATCATGCACCGTGTCATCTCTACCAACGTTCGATTTTCTCTCTCTGCAACCCCATTCTGTTGGGGGGTATGTGGGGCGGTGAGCCTTCTTTTAATTCTGCGTTCCCGGAGAAACGCGTCAAACTCCTGGTTACAATATGCTTTGCCGTTATCCTATTGCAATGCCTTGATCTTCTTCCCCGTTTGTTTCTCCACCATTTGTTTGTATTCTTCAAAAACCCCGAAAATATCCGATTTGTTTTTGATGAAGTATACCTCAGACCATCTGGACTTATCGTCGATAAATGTGACGAAGTATTTTTTCCCTGCCGCCGATGCATGCCTCATTGGCCCGCATACATCCGTATGTATTAGTTGTAATACGTCAGTCGTTCGGCTTGTTCGTTTGGGGAATGGCAGTCTCGTTTGTTTTTCTTGGAGACAGATCTCGCATTCTGATAGCCGCTCACTATCCTCAATTTCTAAACTGTACACTAGACGATTCTTCGCCATAATCTTCATGTCTCTCTCATTAAGGTGACCCATTCTTTCGTGCTACTTATCTATATTTCGTCTCGCCGCCGATACTACTGCGCCATTTGTATTTTCTTTTACTGTGTTCATGAAATACAAATTTCCGCGACGATTCGCGAGCAACACAATATTATCCTCACTGTCTATTACCGCTGCTTCTTCTTCACGAAAAATTACGGTGTGGCCGTGGTCCGTTGCCTTCGCGACTGATAGTAAGTTCGTCTTCAAGCCCGGTACATACGCGAGGTCTTTCATATTTATTTCGCACCGACCACTTTCAGTTTTTATCAGGATCAGAACGTTTCCTGTCCCAATAATTTTGGTGCTTCTGCTATTCGCCAAATTTACCTCGGCGTTCACCCGCATCAAACTCTCGAACATGTCCCTGTCTCTACATAAATGGCTCATCGCTCCACTGTCTAGGCGCCAGCACATTCCTCCTTCACCGACATACATTGCTTCTTCTGTTGTGCTCAGTAGGGACTTTCGATTGTTGTTGCTGTTCCCGGTATTTTCCGTATTGTAAATCTTCTTGTTTTGATCACAATAGCGCGCGATGTGTCCTTTCTTGTAGCATTTGTAGCATTCGATATCATTTTTTACTCTATTATTTTAGATTGCTGTTACCTTCCCCTGACTTTCCGCCACGTATCTTGGTGATGTGCTTGTTGCTATGCTGTGCGTACAACGCAACCTGCCCGCTCCCCACGTGCGTCGTTTGCGCTTCGTTGTTCTCCATAATTTTAACTTTGAGTTCGTCCAGCGAAGGTAATTCTTCCTGAGTTTCTAGTAAAGTCTTGAACACCGTATACTCTTCCGGCAGACTATTTAGCAACAGGATCACCAGCAGTTCACTGGTTATTTTCAGGTTCATCTCTTTCAGACGTTTCACGGTTTCGCAGAACTCTGAGATGTGCTTTCGCACATCCTCCCCCTCTCTCATTCGGGAGAGTGTTTATTTCTTCAGCAAAAACGCTTTCCTCGCAGGCCCGCTAGACTCGAAAATCGCCTTGACTTTGTCCCAAATCTCCTTTGATGTGTTCAGATCGTCATACGCGGCCACTTCCTCCGTGCCTATTGCGATCAACAAATGAGACATCACTTTTCGATCGGCTCTGATCCAAGCCGCGATTTCTTCTGCGTTCGAATTATTCCCCATTGCTTCAGGCTTTGTCGTCTCTCCGATGACATGACCCCACAAATCAATTCCCATGAGCAAGCCTTTTACTTGTGTTTTCCACGACCGATAATTCTCTGCGCTCGGCGGCTCAATTTTTAAAGCCAGCGCCATTTCCTCAATACACCTCAGAAGGGAAAGAAGGGAAAAAGAAAGCTCTCAAAAAAAACCCTACTACACCTATGCTACAACATAGAATCCCATACGACTTCAGCGTATCCTGGGTCCATAACCTGTTGGGAATAAGGGAAGATTTCTTGTTTGGAAATGTACGACACTAATAGTAAAGTGAAATGACGATTTATTTATACGCGTTGAGTCTACAAAAGTAAATGCTCACACGGTGATATATTAGCTACTGACTGAAATTCCGTAGGCCCCAATATTTTTCAACAAGAGTATTGTCTGCTATTGTCTACTTGTGTGAGTACACTTGGCTTCTTCGCTTCTCTCTCCAACAACCTTTCTATAAGAAATTTCATTATTACTACTTCGAAGACTACGCAGAATGCCGCTAAAATTTTGAGAATCCAATAAATCGACTTCTTTCTTCATGAATATAGTTATTGTGCTTGGGGAACCTCGACAAATGCTGTCAAAAATTATTTTTTCGAGCTCACCGAGCAGATAAACCGTTATTCCCTGATAGAACAGCTCAGATATTCACATTTAGAAATATCGTCAAGCTCTCCGAGCTTGAAAATAACGGCAAGTACGAAGCATGGCGTGCCGAGTCAAACTTCTTTCTGAATTTTTTTATTATTATTGAATGATAATGCTACTTCATTAATCAGTAGTGAGGTATTACCTTTTACTTTTTTGACATCCTGGTTCGTTATTTGTACATAGTTTTCTTTCCGCCCATTGTCCTTCACGAACATGTTCAACAATACCTCTGATGGCCACAGCTCTTTCACAATGAGGTTTGCCCGCTGCCTCATGGTCGATTTCTGCAGAATTTTCGCCAGATTTTCTGCACTGATTGCTGTTTCTCCAATCACCATAAACTGAAATTAATGAACAAACAAAATCATTGAATGCCGTTTGCTCGTTTAAGGAGATGTCGTTTACATAATATAATATCTGATGCGGTATTGTTGCCTTTTTAGCGCTCTGAAAATAGAAAGTATTTTTATAGAAAACTTAATATCCTGCAAATTTTCAGTGCGCATTTTCTCAAGTAAAAATAACCACTACCTCGATATTTTGATTTTCAATCCAACACTAAAAGTTGGAAAAGAATCTTCTCATACTGATACGATTAATAATGAGTCGAACTAAAGTGTGAGTCCGACAAGATGTTATGGAAACTGTTTGATGCACAACAAATGACTGTAATTGTTACTAAATTGCGACTAAAAATGGTTTGGCATGAAATAACCATGTCCACTCTATTATCGAACAAGATTGAATATACGTATTGAACCATTACCTCTTCTTCATCTCCAACAATGATAGATTCCGATAACTTTGGTCGCATGCAATTTATGAGATGGTGATGCCCTAGATGACAAGGGTGCTACGGGCTATTATTACTGTGATCTGAATCTTCATTCAGATGTTGACTCAATTCTGTCACTCTATCATTAAGTGATCTGATGTTTTTTGTGAAGGACGTTAAGGGCCTCCGGATGAGTGTCCTATTGGTACGGGGAATTGGTCGATTCGATGGATCCGTATTGGATGGAATGGTGCTCAAATTCTTCTTCCCACTGCTATTCCCTTTCTGGAAGCTGCTCCTCGATTGCTCATCACCACTGATGATCCTCTATAGCAAATCAGAAGTTTGAATATTATTGGGAAGATTTTTACATCATCCAACTTTCATTTTGCATGGAAATGAAATGTGTTATATTTGTTATAAATAACGTCCTCCAATAAATATGATATTTTTGGAGGGAAGTCGGTCAGCAAGTAGATTAAACAGTTACTATAATTACTATTTTTGAACTCACATCCATTTCCGCATCATCCATATCACTTGCACAATGATGATTCGTGGGCATCCAATCCCGATAGTACGCTGATGATTTTGATGTAGATTTCACTTCATATTTCGTCGCGTCATTCTGTTAGATGTATCAGAAAGCAATATAAACAATTCTTTATATTACAAGTAGGTTGATTTTTATGTAACCAAACACTTTTCAATAGTAATCAATTGAATCGAATTCCACTTTGTATATGTA
Organism: Meteorus sp. PSUC_FEM 10030008; assembly: GCA_018881525.1. Lineage (NCBI taxonomy): Eukaryota > Metazoa > Arthropoda > Insecta > Hymenoptera > Braconidae > Meteorus > Meteorus sp. PSUC_FEM 10030008. Next base: position 20,565 of record JABMBR010004620.1, read on the forward strand.
TTATGAATTAATGGACAATGAATAACAACGGAAGAAATCAGAAACTTCCATGAATTGCTGATTCCTTCGCAGTAACTTCACCTGGATTACACGCTCATACTCACGAATCAAAAAACGGATTTTCGATCATAATAACGAATTAGATGATGATATTAATGTGTTAGAACAGGAGAGAAAATATGTTCATCCGAAAGGCGGCGGGCACGAATGATCTGAATGAAATCAAATTTACTGAGAAACGGGGAGAGTTATCCGAAAATCAAGATGATGAAAACGACATAGAGTTCCACGAGGATTTCACAATGAAACAGATTAAATTCGCCTTCGAAAAAATTAGAGCAATCAAAAATAACACACTCACTTTTATTATTACTCTCGGAGTAAATGGCACATCAGATTTCATCTGTGGACTGTACTTAGGTAATTTCGTCATTACGATTCGACTCGTTGCTGAGTCCCGATTCCTGAGTACAAATGGATTATCTGAAAAGTATGATAGTAATTATGACGGAATAGATTGGGCTGTATAACAATTTTTTGCAAAAAATAAACAAAAGCAGATAAAATGTGAAAATAATTGATACCATGTAAATCAATGAAGGTCACGGTAGTATTGCCCAATTTCAAATCTTCATTTCTAACGTATAAATGATCATTTCATATGTCCTTTGTTCCATCTACACGTACTAACTTTTTCTCATCATTTAAATAAAGAAGATTTTTGGACGGAACAATTTAACTTTTCTTATGACGTACGTCCGTTACGTGGCTATATCTGTTCATTTCTGTTGAACATCTGGAAACAAAGATCGATTTATTATTCAATATTCGAATTTAGACATTTTTATAGGTGTAATAGTTTCCGAAAACTATGAAAGCACAACACAGATTATACATACAATCCTAAACATTCATCAATACATTCTGAGGACAATTTATAATGAATGAATTCGCTGTTACTTACTCTTTGTTTGCTTGCTTTGACAAGAAACGGATCTTTGTTCTTGATCTTGAATGATTGCTATCTATACTTGACACTACATGCCGGCACACATGCTGCGCATGTGCGAGGCTGTGCGGTGCAATGCGCAGTGGCCGAAAAAAACTTGATCAGCCATTTTCCACATGAATTTCATGAGATTTCAATAATGAGTCGATTATCAAGATTCAATCGACCCAAAAATGAATTCAACCATTTTCTGAATTATTGATTAGGAAGAAACCATAATTGGAAAGAAGGAAGTTATATGGTTTTGTCTGTTTATACTTTTCAAATTTTCGCGCACAAACAATCTGTGAGTCTTGCGCATCTGCATTCTACCCATGCGCTCACAATTTTCCTCACTGAGGGCGTTTCTCCCTCCCCTCATAACTTTTCATGAGGTACATAAGATTGTGGGTAAGAACAATTTTCAAATACGATTTTTTTGCAACTATACATTTTGCAGTTGATACTTGGATGTATATAAAAAAATGAATGTCGTTATTTCCATGTTATTTTATGAATTTGTGCTTTCATTATCAAATTTTCGGCATTCCATAATAATTTCTACTGGAAATAATTAACCTCATATGTGAGATGCTTCGATGTGATGTTCCCGTTCTGGTGGTGAAAAACTATGTATTAGTAATAAGCCCTCACTAATGAAAAACTTCAGAATAAATGTAGGTGATATTTCCGTCAGATATAAACTTTCGAATGATAATATACTTGTTTTTACTCCAACAATCAAATTTTTGATCTTCAGAATAAAAAAATGTTATTTCCAGTCGATTGCAATCTGTTTGAATATGGTTACCTTCAATGGTGGATGTGATGATTTTGACCTAATCACGAATCCCTAATTTATTCTTACACAAGAGGAATAATGGAGAGTCGGTTCAGTAATTCTCGAGTGGCAACCTATAGAAGACGGAAAAGGAAGTAAACACAATTTTTAACGGTGCTCCCATATGGACAGGGTCCATCCATTCCCCTAAGTTATTTCTAATCGACAGTAAGTTCAGATAATCATTATTATTCATCAGATTTATATAATCTATGCAATCGCATGAAAACATTCGAAACAACTTGTACGTAACCGTGCTCAAACGTGAATTTTATGATAATAGGATATCTATGGAACATTTCGAACAAAAATAAACCAGTACAATTTTTATATGATTTCAGAGTTCTGAACTAGCCGAAAATATGGATGTTGAACATGTCAAAAAAGTAAATATCAGTGATCATGATGGTGTTTGCGTCGAAGATAATGATTATGATAAAAATGACGATGACAATGATGTTGATAATGACGATAATGATAAGAATGATGAAGATGAAGATGAAGATGAAGATGAAGATGAAGATGAAGATGAAGATGAAGATGAAGATGAAGATGAAGATGAA
>JABMBR010004621.1:0-22946 GCA_018881525.1 Meteorus sp. PSUC_FEM 10030008
ATATATATTTATATGAATTTATGGTGAGAAGTACTAAAGTTTTTACTTTGGGTGTGAACAACGTGTCTTGTTGGACACAAAACGCGATGAGAATGTGCAAACGAAAGTTTGTGGTTTGCGCGTTCTGCACTACATACCCAAACACATTTACCATTCTACGTATTTTGAAGATGCAGAAAAGTTTGAATATTTCATCATTTACACTATGAATATTCGGTGATGAACGCTCTAGAACATACTAGACATGAGACTTATAACACTTTGTTGACAAATACACGAATGTGATACGTAGTGTGATTTAATTTTCGGCATAACGGACAATTAATGTCACCAGTGACTGTCAGAAACGCGTCATTCACATGCCAGCACTTGGTGTATTCATATAGGTGTCATAGCTCGTTTACAAGTGGAGAAGTTGGATGATACCAGGTACAAGCAAAGTGAATTAAAGCTCAAGTTTTGACATTTTTCATTCTTTTTTAATATTCTGTGGTATAGACGACAGATTTTTCTCTCATATTTTCATCACTTTGTTGATTCAATCATATTTGTTTATGTTTATTTGTTTTATGAAAATAAGTTTTTTGATGAATTTATAACTAACAAAAGTTGATAAGTAAAGTTTTTATCAGGCTTTGTACTTTAATTTATGAAAACGAACTCAATTTTACTTAAATAACGTAAATATGCCAGAAATTTCACCCTTCGTTTCTTGGTCGTATTAATATTCTTTGTTTAGTTTGTAATTTACTTTTCCGATAAATAATTTATCATCGTTTTCACTTGAGTCAAGATTGTAAATCTGTTTCTGATAGATCCTCGTCTAGTTGCTTGAATTCTAACAAATTATGTGTCCTACTCATAACTGTTCAGCCTTTTATTGCTTCTCCTTTTCAATATCAATGACGAGGAGAATTATTTCTCTTTCAAATCACTATTCATTAATTGAATCCTTTCATATTTCTCCCAATCAATTCATGCTATTACGTTATGATTGGGAAACATTAAATAATCAACAACTCTACGTGGAAAATTAATAAATGAAATATTCAAATGAAAAGAAGGAAAGTAATGAGAGAATAAAAAAAAAGGGAAAAAGTGGCTTCACAGTTAAGTGAATCAGCGTGGTCGGAGGTTCTTTGAAAAAAAAAATCCTTAGGAAGTTGGCTAATTCTCAACGACGGCAGACGACAACAATAAATGCCATTAACAAAAAAGTTCCAACGCAACGCACGGTCCAAAGATTTAAAGTGCCTTCAGGTTCAGAAAAGCGGTGCCCTTATGCCACCCTTCACCCTATTTCTCTTTTCCTCACAAATTTACTCTTTCCTCCACACTTCATTTCCACTCACTATATTTCTGTTCATTGTTACAGACGTTAAGTATTAGCGATTGAAGTTTTTTTTTACAAAATTAACGTCATTTCATTTTCAACTCTTTTTCATTTTTCGTGGCTTTGATTTAAATTTAATCAACAACCAGCCCCTTTTGTTTCACTCTTGTTCTTCAAATTCAAAGCACAAAATGAAAATGAAGTGGATAAAAATTCAGTTCTTGTATTGCATTGTCCCCAACCACTTGACAAAAATATGAAAATAAAATTGATTTTTCATCCCTCCATTCGCATTCTTCGCGCAAACGAAAATGTCTAACTTGATATTCCTACGAATTAATTAATCTAGCGACAATTCAATTCGTATGAGTGCTCCAGAAAATTGTGAAAATGAAGAGTGAATGTGTACACGTCAATGAATTTGTCTACAATCGTGAGGGAATGCAACGACAATTCAATTATCGACTATGTTTAACTTCGCGCACGATGTAACTTCGTCATTGCATGTATATATTTCGCTATTATACTCTGCAACTCAATGCCAACGACATAGACCACACTCACACACACTCACAACCATACACATGCACAATAGCCTTGTCGAAGCTACTTCTATAATTGACCTTTCACACAGCATTATTCTCTTTCATCAAGTAACATGCAAGCAAAATTCATTTTGAAGACTTGCCGTTCAATTTTCTTTTTACATCCACTCAACTTAATTGGATTCACCTTCGTTTAACACACATTCTCTCCATTAATAAACAATTGAAAAAAAAAAAAAATTAGAAAGAATGGAAGTAAGAAAATTATAAGAATCGCACAAGTTGTTGAACAATTTCGCAAATTGCTGAATCAATTTTTTTGTTATTGTGGTGTTTCTTCCATTGTATTTATTGTAGATGATTGTAAGGAAGTTATCAGTGATGATGAAGGTTAGAATATGCCAAATATGTAAAGTAAATATACGAATTTGCGTTCTCCCTCCATTATCACAGAACGTTTCTCTCAGTACGTGCATACTCATACGTGTGCGTACGTGTTTGTGTTTAATAACGGCGATTAAATCCCAAGACCATTATTCTTCGGTTCCATATAGAGCAAATTCTGGCACGCCGTTGGTGGCGCCACTGTCGTACCACCACACGACAACACGAATTTGAATTATAGCAATTGGCACTTTTCCCTCGCGAGAAAGCCATCTCTTTTCCTCTACTTTACCCTACCATACGAACCTACCCCTCCTAATATTATTCCATTGTGTCTTCAATATTTACGTCATGAGATGATATAAATTATTATTGAGCTTACAAATCTGAAATTTCCACCTCTTTCATCATTTTTCGCCATTTACTTTTATTCTTTTTTATTTTTTCTTTAGTACTTTTCACCGTATTATTTCATCCCCTCTTTTTCCACTTCATTCTATACATTGAACGTATAACAGATCATAAATTGTTTGTAAGTAGACATGGGGAGAGAAAGTGGAAGAGAAAGATTCGAATCTTTTTAACCTCGAAAATTTTGAGGCCCCACGTTGTTAAACTTTTCTCTTAAACTTCTCCGCTGACTATTTCCTGTGTAACTTCTTAATTAAATCGACCTCGGGATATAAGTGGAGAGAGAGAGAATGTTAGAGTAGGGTTGTAGAGGTGCACCGGTAATTTATATCGAAGTAAACAATTGTGCTGGTGTAAAATAAATTTATACGATTGACGAGTATATTTTTATACCGATATTTTCCCCCTTTGTATATATATAAAGAAGGATGACACATATTAAAATGATGAACCGGAAAATTGGATTCCTTTTTCTTGGCAAATATTCATCACTAAAATGGTTATGGATAAAATGATGAATGGTGGGACCGAAATTTTATGATTTTCTAGTATAAAATCGCACATGAATTTTATCTAAAACTCTACAAAATATTGGAATTTATATTTCCAAGAAAGACATCGCCACTAAATAATTCTATTTTCCAAGTGTCACTTGTCGTAACGAAGTGCCAATTACTTCGGATTGACTACAATATCACCAATGAATTCATACTCCACAAAAACAGGTCCATAAAATTTTCACAAAAAAAATCAATACCCGTCAAATTTTCATTCCCATATCTGTCATCCATAAAATCTGAAAAAAACATCCACTAAAAATGCTATTCTTAGCAAGAAATAAATTAAAATCAATCATTGAACAATCAAATCTCTGAAATAAAACTAAAGTTCTTAAAAATTTTATTAAAACTCCATCTAAATATCACTAAACAAAAATAAAAATCATCAAATCATTGAAAAAACTGATTCCGATAACCCACCCCTATTCCCATGTTACATTAGCACCTGTAACAAATTACACCCCAGCAATAACAATGATATAATATTCGATAAGAAACTAATATAAATCCCAACCTCTAAAATGTCCAAAATGTTTCGGGAAATAGCCAGGAGGCCATCTTGATAACGTTTATCTGAATTATATTCACCAAAATGGATATACAGTGGACGTGAATATATCTCAAATATCTGTCTGTTACACACGACGTTTAAACCATATACATATACATGTATATATATATAATATTATATATACCCACATACATTTCAAATTCACTTGAATAATCTCATCCACGAGATCTGGACCATGTGTCACTAATTCACATCTTCCTCATTATTATGTAAATTGTTCATTGTGTACTATTATACTTGACTATTTCTATTCACTTATGAAATGTATTCGTGGTTGAATGTGCAATGTAACAATGCCAGTTACTTTAATGCAAGTGAAGCATGGATATGACGATGGTTGATGATATCGTTTGAGTTAATATGTCAGAGTTTATAACCATGGATTTATGTGTGGACGAGTTATAAATTTATTATTATCTTCCAATAATTTGCCCTGTTCACGTTTGTCATATGATGTCCACTCATCATCTTCCTGGTAGTTATGCACACCGATGTGTTGGATACAGAACTGAATAAAACACCCCTATACTATTTAATATGCAAACTATAATGCTTGCAATATACATTACGAATGTCAGAGAATAATGCCTCGTGGGTTTTTGTTTTCAGTGATAAAAACTCATTGCTGCAAGCGTAGCCACAAGCACAAATGTCTCCACCACGGATAGCACTATTCGTACACACATTTATATGCACGTAGACGCTTTTCTAAGTTAATGTTCATCCGAATTTAATAACGGTTTTAAGCGCGGAGTATGTTGCAATTTTACCACATGAATTTGAATGGAATTTGAAAAAAAATTTAATTGGATTAGTTTCGTGAAACATTGTTCGCTGCTTGTGGATATTTATTTTTCAGGTTTTTTCGGGATGGGTTGTATTTAACATTTTTGTTTGAAGGTTAAAGTGTTGAGTTAACCAATTGTTTTCCAATCGGAATACGACAATTGTTTTGAGGTTAGATTTTGTGTTGATGTTTTTGTTAGAATTCTGTTGGATTTTTTTCAACTAATTTAGGTGAAATAATCAGTTAAATTACTGTTAGACGATGGGTTTTTGTTTAAAAATTTTCAGAATGTTTGAAATGGACTCGAGTAAATCGTTTTAGTTTTATTGTCTATTGATTTCTATTCATTGCACAATGACCCATTAGTCATGATTCGGTGAAGAAATTCATGAAGCAACTCTTTGTATTATTCTTCAACATAAATTTTTTTCCAGTTCCATCAATTCTATAAATAAAAATTTGAGCTTTTTCAATAAAACACCACAATGCAGTTCATGGCTGCGCTTGTAGAATATGATTTTTCCACCTTCTATTCCGCAGAATATTTCTCTTTTATATTTACCATCGAGCTTTTGTGGAATCCTCTTCAGCGTAAATAGCAGACAGACTTTTTCCCATTGCGACTTTCACGTCCGAGTTCATGCGATGAGAAAAATGAAAAAAAAAAAAAAATATTTACTTGTTGCACCATTATTCACAAGAAATAAAAAAAGAATGAATAAATCAAAAATATATGCGAATGAAGTGAATGAAAAGTAGAAAAACTGAAATATGAATTGAATTTTATATTCACATGAATTTTTACTTCAAATATATTTCATGTTTATTCGAAAGTAAAAAAAAAAGTAGAAAAATCTTCAGACTTTTCTTTTTCACCCTCTCTCTTGTTTTTCTCCATTTGTGTTTAACATTACTCCGGCTATCATTTGTCGACGTCACAATAAGAACATACAGGGAACGAGACCGACGAGACAACACAGGAAAATGGAACAAAGCAAAAGGTCGACGCGACAAACGGCCTCAACCCGCTTGAAAGTTTGATCGCTTGTTGCATGGCCAACCAAGTCTGTGAGTGAGCCAAACACAGCATTCATATTCTATACATACATATGAACAACATTATACGTATATATTACGTGTATGTAGATGCACACTCACACATTTGCTCTGTTCACAAATATATGTGAAAACCTTCAGGCGTTATATTCTCTCTATTCCACCACCCACACAGCTCATATTCACTGATGGCTACATTCGGTTCATTGTATATCCCGGATGGTGTTCCATTGATCAAAAGCCCCACGTGTAACAATATTCTACCAGTAATAGTTGAAAATGTTTCATACTACGAAAATTGTTTTGTGCACAAATACAATCATGGGAACACGTGACACACGTATGACTTGCATTGCAATTGTCAAAATATCGATTTGTTACTCGTAAACATGACATTTTTTTTTGTTTAAATCAAATAATGGGTCTGGAATAATATAGAGAACAAATAAAATTCGTTTTACATTTCCTCCAATCATCTTCATCTCCAGTTATAATTTCCAGATTTTTATTATATTCTGCAAATTTCATTTTATGAAATTGTGAGATGAATTGAATATTTTTAATATTTCCTCCTCACATTTATGTTTTTCATTATTTCTTTACAAAAGTACAAATCACAATTTTATCAAAAAAAAAAAATATATTCGTTTATATTCCGAGTTTAAATTAAGTGTTGAATTTTATACACTGGAGAAATTCTGATACAGGAGATAAATAAAATAATGGAAAAATGAGCAGTGGTTTATTTTTTTTTAGAGAAAATGAAAGAAGTTCATGAAAATTATTTATCGCCCAAGGCTTTTCACAAAAACCACTCAAACTTAACATCTAAAAGATTTATATTTATATTTATTTTAGTACTCTGTTCTGATTATTTTTTTCTTATTTTCCTATTCCAAATACAACTGCGTGGCTATAAAGATAAAGATGTTGAGATTCACGAGTAGAAAGACACATGAATAATTCTCAACAATCAGACATTCATACAATACTACATATATGTACATTTATGCATGTATATGTCTTTATTCTGACGTATACATATTCGTATAGCAGGTTACGTTGAATTATACAGTTTGGAACTCTTGAACAAGATGGAATTTTCTCAACGAGTTATTTCTGTTGAAGTTATACGTTCCAACATCTCACTCATTTTCACGTCTACTCGTTTCCATGTCCTCATAGTTACTTTACATGCGATGAATGGAGGGGAATGCTGTGCCGTTCAGTTTGGAAGTGCAACACAAGGAACATCATTCTTGTGAGTTAACGACGCACATATTAACAGTTAAACCACAATGTTCATGTACATCAGTATTAATTTATAATTTTATGTTTAAGTTACAGATATAGTTGGGACTTGACTACTAGAAGAAAATGCTCTCAATGTCCAGTTGACCATCATTGGTAGCCTTCAGGCAATATCGTTTACTGGGTGAACTTTCAATGTGTATAAGTTTACTTCAATCCAACAAACAAAGTTTCGTTGTTCACTGACCGTATCAAAAACTTGGATGTACACTTGAGGACATTCCCTACAGGAAAGCATCGAATATATACCGAGTTAATTCAGTTGTGGTATTATTTTTTTATCGTCATCGTAAGAAAAAAAAAGGGAGAAAAAACGAGGACGCAGAATATTTTATTGCATACGAGAAAAACAGAGGAGGGAGTGGAATAACAAAAAAAATATGAAAGATGTCGCATTTTTTTGCTTCATATTCCAATTTTTTTCTGGTTTTAACTTTGTACTTTGCTTCGAGGGAATTTTTCTCGTCTTTTTCTTCAAGTGCCACAGGAAAAATAGACGAGGGTTATGTGTATGGAGAATAAAATATTGTGAGCCACGTTGTCCTTCTCATTTCTTCTCTTTTTTTTCCCTCAGACAAGTCCCTAGCGTGTTCGCTACTCGCCAATGGAATGAAAGTCCTTTTCAACCTTATACTCTCCTGCCCACGCGTAAATTTTGTTGTGAAATTCAACGTGTGCTCTTTACCAAGAACTAGTTTTATCGTGCAACCGTAAAACTGAAGACAAGAACATGTAGAGAAACATGCATGAAAGTCGTATAAGTTGTGAGGCAGCAGGGGATGAAAAAGATGAGTGGAAAAAATAGAGGAGAAACATAAGAGGTGGGAAAATGAAAATGAGGTGCGAGTAATAACCTTTGTGGCGTTACAGGGTTACTGTTATGCTCTACTTATACGAAACTATGTGAAAAAAAAAGAAAAGGGAGAAGAGAATGAAAATTAATCTGGAACATGAGAAGTGAAAGTATGAATTCACTTCGTAGCTTTTTTAGTTAATTAGAAAATTCAAAAATATTTCACAAAGTGTAAAATTCAAGGTTTGTTATAAAAGTTCATGTTTGAACAAGGGTCCGGAAAAGAGAATGGAGTTAAACGCCAATTCAGTTTTGTAGTAGAATTGCGGTTTATTCGTAGCTTGATGAAACGACGTTTATTGTCGTGGGAAATCAGCATTTGCGTATGTTTTAATATGGAAATAAAAAGGAAATTAATCACGTTAACTTCCCACATGGTATTCAAGAATATGAGAAAGTGAAATAGTTGATATGAATAATGTAAAAAAAGAAAAAAATTACAATTGATCAAAGTATCAATTGATACCAATCCGTAAATCAGACAAGACAAAATTTCAACACAAAACTAATCTTTTCAATCTCGTCAAAGGATTAAAGAACCATTCTCGTGACATTCTTCACGCTTGAATCGACGCCATAATGCGCTAAGGATTAAGCGAACGTGTCCTCGAATCTGATTGAACGTGGATGCCATTCAGGTGAATTGAAATAGAAGAACGCGAACGAAGGAAAAAAAAAGAAGAAGGAATGAAAGAACACGTTACTCAAGCCCTTTTTTCTTCACTGCCAGTGTGATTTGGAACCAAAGCCACAGAAAGGATTATTGATGCCAAGGTGCAAGTTGAAACTGGATACAGAATTGAAGAAGAAAAATAGAGAGAGAAATAAGAAATACGCACAGGATGTCTCAATACGCCTGCGGCAGATCAATCTTACTCAAGGTTTAGTAATCTCTCATAACAATACGAAACGTCTTCAAAATGATGAAGAGATGCAAGGAAAAGTAATGAACGAGAAATGTCTGCCACGTTATGTGAGGAAAAAAAATTTTCTTACAATTGTTACTACTCCAAATTTCAAATTCTGAATACAAAACAATTTCCCCATTCACTTCATTTTTTCCAATCCTATACGAGGTACAATGACAAATTCTAAAAATCCATCATGCTATCCTGAAAGAATACAAAATTGTTTTCAACATTATAAATGTTGCAATTTTTTCAGAGGAAGTAGCAAAAATAAATTTCCAATTTTGAAAAAACTGGATCATTCATACTCGAATTGTTATCTCATAAACCTGATCAAATATTCGGTTTAACGACTGGAGTTAGCAGGATGATACAAGCGAGTAAGATAGAGAGCACTTACACATTGTAATCCTCCTACCATAAGTAATTAGCGATTAAGGATTATCAGGAATTAATTAATATGTAGTACCAGATGGTGTTGGTGGTTGAGGTACGAGGCAAGCTATATCGTAACGATACACGATCTAATGCACGGCTTACAAATGTCCACTGATGCCAGAACCAGTTCTGGCTTTTGAATATCACCGATGTTTCATATGTATTGCAAATGCGATAGAATGATCACTGGGTCCAGCTGAACATGGACTACATTGGCATGGGTGGTGATTCAGTTTGCGGTATGTACTTCAAGTACGTCGGGGTAACAGTATGATGATGATTGGAGCTGCGAGGGTGTGGTGGTGGTTGCTGCACATTCTGTGGTTTGGATTTTCCGTTAATTGCGTTCATAGGGAGTCCAATCGATTATCCTATATGCTATCATCATCTATTATCAGAAGATATTGTGCACGAGGTCTGGAAGATCATCATATTACAATTTAATTTATTCCACAATAACAATAGACTCTGCACCAGTTCAACGAGCCTCTAAAGAACCTGTTTATCCATAAATAAAACGTGGATGTACAGTCATTTCAAATTTATTCTATAAGAGACATCACCAGCATGTTGAATGAATCATATTCGCGAGCGATGTTTTCTGCTGAGTGAGAATAATGCGCAGACAATGAAAACATTGTCACATGCAATTTATATTTGATTACGAATGTATTTCCTTTCAGCTTGATCCATAATCAATGAGTTCAATGTTATACATTGACATAATGAAGATATAATTGAAATATTGAATTTTATTCATCAATGTAGATGGCAACATTGCTAAATTAATTTTTATTGGGGATATAAAAAAGTGGTTGGAGTTTGGAGTATGCTGGAGTTTTGCTACATGCATTTGGAAGGATTCCAACAATAATCTAATTGGAATTGTTATGGCAAATATTATTCTTCGTTTCGTGAAAGTGGATTATGACTTTTGTGGAATTTCACTGTGGAATAATTCCAAAGTAAAATGTTTCTAAATGATAAATGAAGACGATTTGGAACGAAAAGATAATGATGTGGTTGGTCGAGGAATCCTGCAACTGGTTTCACTGCAGGAGCAGAATTCGTTATTTGATATGTGTTGCTCATCTTTGTTGATCGATCTGCAACTTCCTTGGATTTATGCATTCGGGATATTTATTGGATAGCAATAAAATTTCGTCATCAGGTGCTGCAATTCCCAATCAATTTGCATACCAATTCAGCAATGAAAACATTGGTTCAAACTGTTTCCATCTTTGATTATGTTTCCACAAGGCTTATCGATAGCCAATAAAGTGAATGATATAGCTTGATATTCGCGACGAGACATGAAAATGGTGCTGCACACTGCGACAAAAGAGAAGATGAAAATGAAACGGAGACTCTGGGGGATTGTGGGACTAGAGAAATACCTAAGAGAACTCGGTTAGCCAAACATGGAGATGGAGTTATCCAACGAAAGCTTAACATAGTTGGAGCTTTGTTTCATACATTGGCAAAACGCCCAATTGCCTTCATCCAACGACCAAGTCAATACTGTGAATGTGTTAATGTGTTGAGAAGGTGTTTGAAAAGCATTGGAAAATATGTACACGTAGCCAGACGGTACTGTTATGTTTATTCATAAACATTGTCCATAATACATACGAGAATTTGAGAAAGTAGTTGACGAGTCGTATGAGAATGCTTTTGCTTTAAACTTAGACGCCTGCTTGCGCGGAATATACAGAGTAACTTTTAATTGAGTCATTCAATATCCCACATTGCGCTTTGTTATAATTCAATAATTCTCAGAATTGAATTTCTAACACGTTTTTCATGTTTATGGGGTGCACTTGTTAATGAATTGAATAATTTATTTGAAGAATATTCTCATCCACGTGGATTGCTTATAATATAAATTCACAAGCGTTATAGATGAGCTTTTCAACTGACAATATGATGGATCACTTCAGGATTCCAACAGTTTGCCAAATTTCTGGTTTATGCAGATGAATCAGCGCTATCGACTGGTATCATATTTATGAAATGTCTATTCGTTCCATGGCTGCATCATCATGTGGTATACAAACACTTTCATAGTGATAGTCGATGATCGATTATTCAACGAAATTTTCCAATTCACCCCTGATGTTATGAATGATTCATAGCAATGGAAATTAAGCTGAGAGTTAAAATAAAAATGTGATGGAGCGTATCATTGTTGAGACGAGTTCGCTATTATAATGCATTGGAACTTTTCAAAGTTACTACTTTGGTTGATGAGAAAAGGAGTCTGTAATATTGAAAATTTCATGATACTTTCAGAAGTAGTTTTATTATGAGGCAAAAAAAAAAAATTTCAACAGATATTGCAATTTATAAAATACTGCCAAGTTGAAATTCATTAATATCGAAAAAAGTTCAATAACGAAGTTATACTTCGACCATCAACGATTTTTATGAAGTACCACGAATTGAGAATCACATTTCATACATCGAATGTGACCTACAAATTAAGAGTTAAGAATCATCGAATCTGTGCAAACCAATAGCAGTAATATTTTTAGATTCATCAATATGATGCTAAAAATTTGTAATAAACAATTCATCATCGCTAAATAAATTCAACTCCTTCCACTCATACAAAATAAATTTCGTTCGATAAAAGCAGAAACTGTTATCGTCTTACCATTCCCAAATGAAATATTCAATTGCCCAGGCTTTCTTTGTGAAAATGATATTCGATATTCACAAACTTCTAAATGAATATTTTTCCAATGAATACTCCGTTTGAATTTTCATTGTCCATCAACCATATTAAACATCAATATTCCATTATCCGATGTCGTCAGTTCAGCCTTGGAGCTCTTCATAATCTGTGTCAACTCATAGTAACTAATAATACACCATTGTCGAAGATGATCAAGTAATAGTCAATGATGAAATCCTTCTCCAACATGATAGATAAATTTGTTATGATGTTCCTTCATCTAAATTCGAATATTTGTTGGTTATCAATCAGAGTGTGTTCACAGCTAATACGATAATAGAACTACTTGAAACAAAGTCTCCGTTTCATCATGAATGTACATTGTAGTAAGAAGGAATTCTCCAAATGTATATCAATTTGCTTACTCTGCATTCCCAATTGGGATAACAAAGTTACAATTTAACTTTGACGATGAATGTGGGTTTCTAGATGACATACATAAATGAGAGAATACTCTGAACGTGTAACTGTACACTTGTGAATTGATTGATACATAGTAAGTTTAGAGTTACGTTTGTTCAGAGATCATCATTGCCTACACAAGATTGGAGTGTCTGGTTTGACACAAACGGTAATCACGCGACTCACGGGAATCTAATCTGTTGTGTCGATCAATTCACTATATTAGTATACACCTATAACTGTTGAAATTATACCCCACGTTGCAAAGATAAGCTTGAAGTACCAAGGCTCTTTCAGTACTACTCTAATGCATGCTGAAACATGTGTCAGGTTATTAAGTTTTCAAGATAAGCCATTGCCAATGGTTGGATGGGTTGGTGGCACATCCTGAAATGTATTTCTGACAAGTAGTAACTACGTTTTGGCGACGAAACGGAAGGCTGATATGGTGAACACGAGAAACTGTGAGTTAGAGGTGCTAGTGAGAAAGTTGTGTGTCGACTATATGCATTTCACTCAACAGCACATTTTCATTTGTGTTTATTTCACACTTTCTTGTTCGTCGCATACACTTTTTCATCCCTTAGTTTCTTTTCATGACCTATCTCAGCTCATACTGTAGATAGCAGTACTGATGCGAAAAAAATCACACGAATTTCATTTTGTTAAGTTGATATGAAATTTCTATTGCGTTTTGGTTGTATTATAATTGTCCAATGTAATATCAAGAAGACTTTTTGTGTCTGTCTTTGAGCATGTTGGTAACCTATTCGGATAAGCTGATGCTCGCAACAGGCTTGGCTATGAATTATGAGTATCCTTCTACGTTTTATGAAGGAACTGGAGATGGTGTGTTGCTTGAAGTCTGGTTAGTGGAATGGTTATTCATTGAGCAAGTGTTCATCTTCTCTTCGAATATCAAATTCTACACCACACAATAATCTTGTCAAATCTGTTTTAATCACAGGTTTATGGCCAGTTGATATGCAATATTAAACCTTCTCAGTTTCAATGATGGTTCTATTATTGCTGTCTCCATTAAGCATCACTGGATATCCGTTGGTTACGCTAGAAAGTGCTGCGTGAGATTTGATGAAGAGTTGACTCAACTACTGCAACAAAGAGGAGTATGGACCCAATCCATTTGGATGTTAGGGATCAAATGTACTTCAGGTTGGACGTAGCTGTGCAATTATGCAGTTTGTGATAACTTTTATGAACTGGATTACAAACTGATGGACCTGCAAAGAGACATCGCAACTGCCATTTGACCAAACTTAATCATTCAATAATTTTCTCTCCGAAAGCAATTTCATGATGAATCCTTTCAGAAAGTGGACAAATAGAACAAAAAATATAACAACACAACAGAAGTAATGTAGCTTCACTGGTTTCTTACTTCTCTTTCTGCTGATTAAGGCCTCCAGGGAAAATCAGACAATAAATGTGATAGGTGAGCATGAAAAAATACTCAGAAATCTTCCAACTACCACGAATACGATCCATTAGATCTCCAACGCATAGCAGCCCACGGCAAATTCCATCGTGAACTTTCTTCACTTCTATCTCATTCTCCACTCTCGCACCTTGCTACCGTTCTTCCACATTTCGAGCCGCTATAGCAAAAACCTGGCGGCCATCGAAATTACGATGAGAGTAAGGATCCAACCAGCCACAAAATTCAGACCAAGCCCATTTCTACTCGACGTAATCACGTCATTCAGTATGAACGTGAACGAGCTGGAGCATTCTCTAGCACTTTTTCTAATCAAGCAAAATGGTTGAGAACCAACACAGGTAGTTGAGTGGATATTTTTACACACTTTGGACACTACTCGATCAATAGTCAGAATATTTTAGCATTGCAGTGGACTATGAATATCACATATGAATGAATCAGTGACTTAGTGGATTCCTGCAGAACGAGAACGTCTAGAAAATTTATCGACAAATTTTTAATGGAAGTTTTCAGAAATGTTGAAGGTTCCACCACCTTCTTCAAACATGGATCGTGAAAAGTAATTAATTGGACGTTCATTTGGATTAGATTCCACTGATATAGTGGCGAAGATTATTCAACGTTGATTTTCTAGTTCTAAAAGCGAGTTGGAAGTTGTAAAAAAGGATCTCAACTGATGTTAATCCTTCTTGAATAATTCAGAAGTTGGTTCAAGTGCAATTGCAGCAAGAATTCAGCCAGATATTAGAGACGCCACAATTAGAAGAGACTTTGATCTATATAGAAAGCATATCTTAATCAAATAAGTTAGACCTACAACATGTTAGATAGGATTTTATCGATGGGTTTAGCAAGAATTTAACATGCAGGAGTTAGCCCCCATGAAACGATGCACGCAAAGATACGCTTATGGTTGCATTATAGAACTACGTCATATCCTCTTAGATTTTCGATTTACTTTGTGCTAAAGCAAGAAGATTCGTGATTATTACTCTACCAAATTCAACGTATTCCTTGTTTGCTATTAACCACTCGATCTTGTGCATACTTTAACTATTAGTAAAGTTATCATCTTTGAATTAAATAAGATCCCAAGAATGGAGCAAGCACCTGCTGCCATTTTCTCAACTTGCATTATCTATCTATATTTATCTGTTTTAATTGAATAGATTGAGCTTCCTCAAATTCCAGAAAGGGTTGCGGTAAAATATTTTTCTGGATGTCGCAGTATTTTATTTGGATAGTTGATACTGACGAAAAATAGTCTCGTGATACTTTCGTGATGAGTGATGGATACATCGCACTTGTATTTTCATTCAAATGTTGAAGAGGTAGAGTTTTTCATTTTATTTTCATCGAGTTATCCTCTGAAGGATCATTCAAAGAAAAATACTCAGACATGAGCAGTCTCTGTAGCTATTCAGTGACGATT
This sequence comes from Meteorus sp. PSUC_FEM 10030008, assembly GCA_018881525.1. NCBI lineage: Eukaryota > Metazoa > Arthropoda > Insecta > Hymenoptera > Braconidae > Meteorus > Meteorus sp. PSUC_FEM 10030008. The sequence goes on from JABMBR010004621.1 coordinate 15,188, forward strand.
AATACGCGTGAATTTTACATCACTCAGCCTTTTTTATCTCTCACAGTGATAATATCTGGAATATTTGTGCATTTTATTTCGAGTTCAACTCTAGATAATCTTCTTTTAGTATGACTATGATAAAAACGAGTGGAATTGCACAGTCACCAGTTATTCTGATAGAAAAACATTCATAATTAGAAAGTTTTCACAATGATAGTTAGATGAGTTCTGAAATCATTGCTGATATCTAAATGAACATCTTTTTAGGTTCTCATACTTCGACATTCACGTTTTCTCACTTTAGAAGTGTTTTCCACATTCATTGTCATTTGGGATTCATAATGTCATAATAAATAGATTATTAATACTTTCCAACTTTTCGTTCCACATTTTATATTACAAAGATAAAATTATTTTTCTGAAAAATCCAATCAGATATTTCTCGATGCGTGCAACCCATGAATGATGAATTCATCATATGAAACTGTCATAGTGATTCTTCATATATGGAAAATAGTGAGGAGGAAATTGTTCGTTGTCAGGGGAGTTTTCAAAGCTTCAAACAACTTTCCATCATAAATATGTTTGAAAAAATTCTATGTGCTTCTATGATTCCCCTGGAGTAATGAAATTTCAATGTAGCCCGCGAGGCACTGAATCGAAAAACTTTATGCGTTCATGAAAAAATATAAAAAAAAATATATAAAAACTTTATTACTGAGCTTTCATTGAAATTGTAAAAGACAACGTGAAAAAAGTGCGACATCTTTCAACACAGACTTCCCAGTTCTCTTTTATGCAGTGAATCTCTTCTACCTCACTCATCCCGACTATACATTTGCAATGGCAAACAGAGAGAAAGAATGTTTACAGTAGCCTATACACAACAGTCTTCACATACTGGTTAAACTCCCAGGGAAAAATTGATGACAGTTCCAAGGGTAAAAAACCTGCCCGAAAATTCACTTGAAAATGGAAGTAACTGAAATGGTCCAACGACGCGACTGACGCGAGAAAACTTTGTTCCAAGGGAGTGGTAAATATCTTTCACACAACGAGATTTTAGTTATTTTTTATTTCCCCCTTCTGATTTTTACCATACAAAACAATTTCTCTAAATTCCATCCAATCTTCGTAAAAGCTTTCAATTTTGAAGTCCCCCAATCTTCCATAACGGAGAAATATAATATTTCCGTAGAAATGAATGCAACAGAAAATATTCTCAACATCATCAAATGTTCTTCATAACATTAGCATGATAAGCAATTTCCATCAAGCAATGTCACTTGACTCAAAAAGGGGTGAAATTCATTGTTAACATTAAGTTGAACACACTCACAGTACTCATGTTGATTTTTATGTTTCACTCAGTTCATTGCCTTTTCACGTCTTAAGCTTTCCCTCTGAGTAAAGTTCCAAATTAATTGTTCAGCCAACACATACATTGACTATGTACACTTTCATCTTCTAAATGTTTCAACTCATACATTCAATCCAATTCTCACATTCCAGACAACTGTGATACATAACATTAAACGTTATCTCATCCTATACACCAGATATTTATTACTCTGCCCTGCTGCGTTGCTCTCATCAATATCTCATGCCTACCCGTAATCAGTTGCGCAAGTACATCACCGATATGGCTGCAATATTGATAAACACCATAAATATTTCATAACGATTCATAGATAGTCAATACCTGACAACCTGAACTGAACAGAAAAAGGATCATCTTCCTCCTGTGATTCTTCTTCTTGCAGAGCAGGAAATTTTCTTCCTATCAATGACATAAAAGTCTCTTTCTTTTTTCATCAAATTTGTAGCCAAATCTCGTTACTAAATCATCACCATGATTGATGAATTCAACTAATTATTCACAAGTGTTAAATAATTAACTCACACACAGACTAATCAGTTGCTTGTTAATCCTTTTAATGGTCTTCACCTTTCATGAAATGACCACTGAAACATAATTCTATTTTAATGGACTATAAACACTGCGTATTTCATGCTTGTATCACACAACGTAACATTGTCCTGACATCAATAAAGTTCAGTCTATTTCCTCTTCATCCTCCTCTCGCTTTTTCTATCCTGCTGTTATCACAAGAGTCCTATTCGTCCGATGAGGGTCGGTTAGTACAAATGGAGAAGCGTTTTGTACGCGCGTTGAGTCGTACACTAGACGTGATTATCTCTGAAACACGAAGGCTACAATCATGAAGGGATGGACCAATGAGAGAAATAGGTAGCGAATGCGAAAGAAAGAAATAAAAAGAATACAAAAGAAAAAAAAAGATAGAGAACAGGAAGTACCAAGTATCGCGTGTACTACGCCTGAGGATACTTTACAATCATGCTTCTGGAATGCTCTGAGGGGTAGTCAACGTTTACGAGGCTATTCCTTTTAACAACCAGTACCATGGGGCGATACCAAACGCGAACCCATAGTACGAGAAACAACGGATTAAGAGTGCAACTGTATTATATTTGTTAATCTACATATCACCCTCTAGTTTAGGTTATCATCGCTGTGGGCATTTCTCCATTGCTTAGGTTTTATTGTCATGTGAGTATTAAAAACGTGTTTAGGTTGGAATTATTCTTAAGTTGTGCAAATAACTAGTTATGATTTTTGAAATCGTGCGATGATTATTTATTGGAGGTTATGTTTGTTGTTTGCTTTTTATAGGAGAACAACTAGGGAAATGTAACTTTTTTGATGGCTGATGATGGTGATTTGAACTGATCAACTTCGGTGGGATGATGCAGAAAATATTTATCTGGTCATATTGAGATGAATTTTATTTTTAAGTTCTTTCGTAGAGATGAATTTTATTCTCAATCAGAAATAATATGTCTTGCTATCAGTAGAATATTGACGGAAAGTGTGGAAAGAAATGAATTGTAGAGACTGAGAGTTAAGAAGAATTTAAAGTTTTTTCCAAGATGAAAATTCGTTGTGCAAGATATGGATCTATATAATTATAAAAAACAAGAAAGAAAAGGAGAAAAAGGATAGAAAAGTTGGAGGATTTTCTGCTGGTCGTTTGAACTCCTTCAAAAGAGATTTATTCTATCGCTGCTGGTACCATTTTTTCCAAACTTTTTTACTTTCTCCCAATCACATCTACACCATTTATGCATGACTTTTTCTTCCTAGTTTGACTTCTGTTTTTTTTTTTCACAAGATGCATTTTTTCTTTCTCTCCATTTCCCATTCTACAATCGCGCCATTTCTCATTGTCTTATCGTTCAACTTCGTCCAGCGCGTCTTTCAAGAAATCACGGATTGACACGTCTCGACGGCACTTTTCATTCCTTCTATCTCATTCGTTCACTTGACGGTCGCATATATTTGACACGGAGAGCAGATACATTTGAAAAATTTTTCTGCAAAGTATTCTTGCATTGAGATCTTGTGAGAAAGAAAAGTATCGATATTTCATTGTTGTAGGAGAAAATATTTCATAGAAGAATTGAAATTGCCATCGGATCTAACTGAGAATTCATCTCTGAGAATTCTGTAACTCACAATTGAGCTACAAATATGAAGACGACTGCTCAGTTCCAAATATTTTCATTCAAAATTCAGTTCTCATAGGATTTCCTACTCAAATAAAAATTAGTCACGTGAATACTTCGTTAAATATTCAAGTTTATTCGCGGATATCTCAGCTCATGAATGAGATGTCATCGCGAATATTTTTAAATCAACGAAACAGAATTTTCTAATGCCCTAGAACAGAACAACTGAATTATTTTTCACAAAACACATTCATATGCCCTAAATATTAAATGAAGATCTAAATCCGAATTCCCCATTCATGGACTTGAATTCATCCGAAAGATACCAACTAAATTATCATGAAGACTGATGGAAACGTTTCATGTCAAAATAAAACACCTCGGCATAATAAAAATGTATGAAATATAGATGAATTTCATTTCGTTTCATTTCATCTCATCACTGTGTTAACTTCCATGTCTTATATCCTCCACATCTCCACACCACATTTCTCACGGTATTTTTTTAATTTTCTTTTCTCTACCACATCTGATCATGCTTTTCACTACACAGAACATCAGACACACGCGATGATGATGCGCCGTTACCACGGAAAAGAAAAATAATCTCATTCCTCTCTCGTTCACTGTGAAATTTTCTTTGCGTCTTTTCACCGCAATAAAATTTGCATCGTATCCGTCACACTTCTTTTTATTTCTCTCTTTCTATCTCTCTACACCACCGATTTTCCATTTAGAATGTATATCAGAGGATCGAATCTGGATTCGTGAATTTTTTTTTTTTTCATCCCCCAACTGCAATAAAACTAGAAAAATAAATATATCGTTTTTATTCTTTTTTTTTTCCTCCCTTTCCATATACGATTTTGTCAGATCATTTCTCTTGTTCGATACTGGTCTCACGTACGTCCCTTGTCCGACCCTTCTCTCAATTCACATTTTATTCTCTTTTCATTCATTACATTCATGAAAATGAGAGAAAGAAACTTGCCGTTATCGAAGTCATCATATAACAAACATAAAATTGGTCAATAGAACAATGAAGTTGTGGAATAAAATGACAGAGCAATAAACAAATTCTGAAAGTAGAAAAAGTATTATAAGAGGGTTGGAATTATTTCAGGAGAAGTTAAAGGGTAGTTATAGTCTTCTAAACGCCACACCACGTTCACCATCATAGTGGCACATTAGTGGCTTCCTGGTACCCCTTTGTGTCCTTGCTTACACATACACCATCCCCTTTGGCAACATCGTGCACTCAAGAGTTCGTTTCCTCTTCTACCATCTCTCGCCACTGGCTCACTTTCACCCTTACTCTAACTACCTTCAACCCTCACTACGTAGCCCCAGTCTACAACCATAAATAGGAAACAAGCCAACAGCCTGGAAGTTTCCCTCAAGCGTTCAAATCCGTGAAATCGGGTGTCGTTCTTTCATAAATTATTTATCATATACTCCGTATTTTCATACATTTACAGTGGAATTTCATCCCCAATATTTATTTTCGATATGCAAATACTCATGGCGACTCTCGTTCCAGGAAAAAAAAAAAACGTTCGTTCTTAGCTTTGCATTTAACAAAACTCGTTGGATTTTATTTAAACGCAAGAGGAACATCACGTCATCTTATTTTTTTACAACATCGATCAGAGAGGATAATAATTGTTGAAAAAATATTTTCAACCCTCCCACTGCTTGCTCATAAATTGAAAAGTTACTATCAACAAACACGACCGGAATAACACGACAAGATGAAGTAAAAAGAGCAGCAAGAATAGTTACAAAATCACACATTCACCCCTCAACAAAGCAAAAATTAGACTGATGAATATGTAAGTAAAATTTATATGATAAAGTTTCTTCATGTTAGTAAGTGAGTAATGTGAAAAGATGGAGTTGCACACAACATGCAAACGATAGTGCATACAATTCCACCACAAGAAGAGAAACTTGTTTAACTTTCCGCAAAGTTCGTCTGTGCACCCCCTTGTAGAATTGTGCAATTGCAAAGCCTTTTGAATAGTTTGGCCGTTTTCATGTGATCGTTTAAATTAGATCGGTCACACATCCCAAGTAATCGAGTTTCTCAAATGGAGAAAGGAACTAGGGGGAAACATACACCGGGTGGCGCACCCTTATTCGTTCACTTGGATATGCCACCGGCCAAGGATCGACAAAGTTAACTAGTTACGTTTTCACTGTTGGTCCTAATGTATGGCAAAAGCTCCGAATGGCACAAAAAATCGAGGGACGACAACTTTTCTCACAATCCCATGAGTTATTGAATTTTTTTTGTTTTCATCCCTTTTCTTTTTTTTTCCATTTGAAATCATTGAAAAAATTGTACGATCGACTGTAATCGCGCAAATATCTACATCCTGTACACATAAGAATTCCATTGGGATATTCTTTGTCTTCTTCATTTTCCATTTTTGAATCAGCAAAAAACATTTTCCGAACAAAACAATTTATAATAATGTTTAATGGCATGTACAGTGCAATTTTGTAAAATATTGTACGGTGAACAGGGAAAAAAAAAGCGAACTTTCTACATCAGGTTGGGAGGAAGGAGAAAAAAAAAAGAGAAAAAAATAAGGAAAAAGAGCGCGTTAACTTTTCAACAAAAGCACTCAACTCCCTGCGGGGTCGGATCTTTTTTTTTTCCTGTTCCACTCACTCTCACCCTCTCCAACTTGTACGCTCACCAATCTATCGCGCTTTTTTTTATTGTATGCCACACTGTATAACACTTTTGCACCGACTAATGGACATATTACACCCCATTTTCAACGAAATAAAAAATCCATATACATTTTGTATGACAGCTATGCATGGAATTCCCAATGCGTCAGCGAATGGAATGTAATTTTTTTTTACATATTACAATCAACTCGTAAATAAAATCTATCGGATTTTATTTTTTGCGCTCATAATTAGGACGATCTGATAGTTGATTAAAATATTTTTTTCGTGCATAAGTAGAATTAAAAACAAAATACTTTAATTCTTACAAAAATTAATGAAAAACTTCTCAAATGAAGAATTGGAGATGAGTTGAAGAGTTGATGAAAATAGTGAAAACAGGGAATTAATTCAGCTGGTCGGTCAATTCGAGTGCACGAGAAATCAATACCTCTCAGTAATTCGCATCTAGTTTTTGAAACAATAAATTTTCATTATATCACATGAAAATAGAAACAGTAGAATTTTTCCATCATCATCAGTACATACCAATACAAATATAAATCATAATTCCACTCAGACGATGAGAGAATTTCACCAATTAACAATGCACAAACATTTCTGGTAATTGATATTAATTGTAAAATCAATTAAACAATCATCATAATAACTCAACTCTGAAAATGATTCCAGTTCAAATAGGAAAGAAGAGAATGCATGAACAAAAGTTTAGAGTAGCATTTTACTACTCATTCTTCCACCACTTCATTTCAACTTATTTCACAGTCAAACGCCACGAAAGTTCGAACAAAAGAATTCAATTGTGCAACAATAATCAATACGTATACAATCCCGAAATAATTATGTAATTGGATCAAGTAGAATTAAACAGGATGAGAAAAGGATTCTGGAATTCCGATCGTTGCATCGTTCTAAAACAGTGAAATAAAATGATGCCACATTTGTTAGATCACTGCAACAATTTTCATACTTTTTTTATTATTTATTCGTGTCACTATGAAGTCGTTGGTGGACCACTTTTTTATTTGGTACTTTCGTGTGATGCATCCCGCTTGTTTTTCATCCATTTCTCTACCACCGCACACCAGTCGACGCCAATTATTTTCTCCTATTTTTTTTTTCTCTTTATTTTCCCTCCAACTTTTCCAACCACCACCGGATGCGTTCGGTACCCGCATATACATATGCAAGGCACGGACTAAGTATTTATTTCGAAAAAATTTACGAAGCGACGAGATAGAGAGAAATATAAAGTGGGTAACGGCTGAAACGCAAAGGGAGAGGTATGAAGAGCGTGGAAAATATGCGAACATTCGCTCTGGCCGGAAGGAATTTATTGCAGTATAGGTCGAAAAGGGTGGAGATGAACGTCGAGAAACGTAATCTGGATTACGGATGAAAAACGGAACGCCACGATGCGCGTGTGTATGGTCAACGTGATGAAAGATATATAAAAAAAAAAAAAAATACACAGAAAAAAATTGCCAGAAAAATATTTCCTGCTTGTATCTATACACAGTTCATATGACTTTATATATATATA
>JABMBR010004622.1:0-22862 GCA_018881525.1 Meteorus sp. PSUC_FEM 10030008
TATTAATTAATAATAAAACGTAAATGATAGAGATTGCGTTGGGACGCGCGTCTCCGTCAAACGAGTCGCGCGCTTCACCGCCACTTATTCATCTTCTTTTACTTCATCGTCGTCGCGGACGTCGTCGTTATTCTCAATATCCCCCACTCTTCATCGCTACCACTACCACCACCACCAGCGCCACCATCATTTTCTTGAATACAAAATCCCTCAGTGTTCCCCCACTCACATTAACAATCTCCACCACTGCGACGTGAATCCTCGTGGTCGCTGTGGTGTGCGCGCGTTAACGGTGAGGATATGCTGTCATTGTAAACGTCACTCGCGTGAGCCTCGCGGTGGTGTTGGTGCGCTCATCGTATTCGCGAGACAAACACTTTTGGCGCTTAATTCTTCACGGTGATTTTTTTTTTGTTTTCAATATCGCAAGTGTTCTATCATTAAACACACAAAAATTATCCATTAATATTAAATCGTCCAATGTTCATTCCACGTTTGTGTTATCTCAACTCACATAAATTGAAGCAAATTTTTCGTTTGAAACGAGTCACAAAAAAATTAACAAAACAACAGTGAGAAGTGAAATAACAGAAGGAGAAAAGAAAGAACAAAACAAAAAAAAAAGAAAGATAAACACGCAAGAGAAAGAGTGAGAGTTTCACCGATGCGGACTTAGTGCGACCGGTTTTTCGGCGCGTCTCCGCGGCCCCGCTCGCGCATCAAGAAGCTGGAGACATGCCGGTACCTCTTGCCAATCGCTAAGACTTGCTAAATCTTCTTTTTTATATTTATATATGAGTGTGTATAAAAGTGTATGTGTCCATAGGTCATTCGTTGAAACACTGACAAATCGACATGTGTCGTGATCAACACAAGGTGCGATGTGAAGTGTTTGACTTAACGTCTACAAAGTTTGTTAAACGAATTTCAATATAAATATAATAATTTCAAGTGTGTTGAACTTACACGTTAATTATCTTCATATATTATTCGTTTACACTTAAATATATGTACATGTATGTACATATATAAATATATCAATGTGTATACACACTAGGCTAAATAAATTCATATGTGATTGGGTAATATACATTTGAAGTGTGTGAAATCGATATTGAGATTAATCATATATAAATATAATTGTGGAATGAATTGATGAAACGAAATAAAAAGAGAATAAAAATTTGAAGGATCTTCCGGTGTTGATATTGAATGATTCCACGGGAGGCCGCCTTCGGGAGGTCAGTCTGGGAGCATCCAGAGCCGGAACAGCGAGGCTTTTACGACTCGCCGCCCCCCCGGATGGATGTGAGCGTGTGTTGCTTGCAGCCCAGCGCCGGCTCGGGGGTCCAACACCCTTCATCAACAACTTCTGCCACCGCATCAGCTTCATCATCTAATTCTTCATGTATTACTACTGCACATCATCTCCATCATCATCATCATCACAATCACAATCACAACAATCATCATCACCAGAATCATATTAATAATAATCACCACCATCATCATCATCATAACCATCACCATCATCATCAGAACACACTGCCGTCAGGTGGTCAACAAACCATATCACCTACGTATCAATATGCTGATCAAATAGTACCGGATCGTGGACAACCCGACGGATTGTCATTGGTTAATTCCGGTCAAGATGCGTGGCAAACTAATTCAAGTGCTACCACTGCTATTGCCGCTACCACTACTGCATATATTGATTATTCCTGGTTGCAGATGCAGGTCAGCAATTGAATTTGTTACATATTTTGGGGTTTTTGGAGTTGGTGAGTGACATAACATTGGGAAGGCTAATGGTGATTCCGATTGTTATTAAACTTTTTTGTCGATAGATGGGATGATATAAGGAAGTGATGAGTATTGAGTTGAAAGTCGGTTACTCATGATGAGGTTAGGTTTGTTTATTGTTGTGTGTTTACGATTGTGAATATAATGTCCATAAGTTATTGTTGAATGTTTCATTTTGAGGTTATTGACAAGGGCAAGATGCGATGAGGATTTCAATTGTATGAAAGTTGAAACGACATCGACATTGTCAACGTGATGTCGAACTCATTGATTGATCTCTTTTCTGGGAACAAATTTGAAAATTCATTCACATACTTTCTATTGTAAACTGATATGGGATCGATCCATCAACTTCAATTAGTCGGTGATGATTGACTCCAGTATAATGATAGATAGAAATTATTTTTCAAGGCAGGGTGAATACAGAATTTTGAATTCAATTGTGAATCTTCTGTAGAACGAGAGGAAATGGAAAAAAAACTCAATCTTCAATGAATTCTCAATATGAATTTTATATCAATCTTGGAGATCATTCTAATTCAAACCAAGAAATATCAAACACATTGATAACATTCACCCACCAAAATATTCCACATTTTACACATAATATTCAAAAATTCACTGAAAAACGTTGATAAAATCGAGAAAATAATCGCAAATAAATTGATTTTCATACATATTAGAATTAGGTTAGGAACAAGAGCGACAATCGCTCTCAACTATTCACTGGAAGCAAATTCACCGTTTTCATTTGAATAGATTCTGCCCCTAATTTCACCCATACTGTGACAAATATCTCAAATCATCCATTTCCATCCAGGCAATGTCCATAAAATCTATATAATATTATAAATGTATTTAAACATAATCACTTCATGTATATATAAATGCTTAATACACCGTGTCAGTTTACTCTTCAGCTTATTGTCACTACTAAAACTAAATCTCAAAACCGAAAGAGACCAAAAGAAGGAAAATAAAGGGAGGAAAAAAATAAACAAACCAAGATATCTATATACAAAAATAATAAGCGAAAGGTTATATTACACTTGATGATGAGAGTTTATGGACATGAGCTTTATACATGTGTATATCTTCGCGTGTTGTATATTACATTATAGTTGCATATGCGTCGTGCATGGTAGAAATAAAAATCCAATAAATAATAAGAAGACACAGCGAGTGAGTGGTGAATAAAGAAAAGAAAAAAGGAACAATACAAAAATGAAAAAGAAAATAAAAACGAAAAATTTGTCGTATAAATACGAGATACTCACATACATAGACAATTCACATGTGTAGACAGAAATGAGCGTTGGTACTCGTGTCAAAACGTGTCTTGCAGATAGTGAGCGCGCGAAATCAAAATTTAAATTACGTGGCAATAAAAAGGAACGTCATTCTCTTTATAATTTATACAGTCTGATAATAATGCACGATTTTATGATCCAATTTGATCCTTATATTTCTCTTGCGTGTACATATACAGATACAATATTGTCTGGTATGTGTATTATGTATATTCGTTTGGTGTATATGATGTGAAATGAGTATAGACTTGAACATGTGCGCGCGCGACGGGCGTGAAAGCTCCTTGAACGGAATGCGGAAAGTCCGCTGAACAAAAAATCGCACGTGTCGGGTAGATACTCTGTGAAAATATATATATATAAATGTATAAATAAATATATTCGTATGTGTGAGAAATACGAAAGAGGAAGATGCGTGTGCTGCAGGCAATTGATCATCATGATCTTTCTTCAAGGTTATTTGGGTCATGCATATGTACGGTACTTGTGTCAAATATTTCACCTGTAACTTGAACGTTACGTTTTGCCTCGCTTTTTCTACTATTTTCAGTTCTTTTTTCTCTCATATGTACATTCCTTTTTATGTATGTTCTAAGATATGTAGACTTTAGATAAATTGTCGGAATGTTTTATAGTTTTGTGTATTAATGTGGAGTTATTGAGTTATGGATCGATAATTGCAGAGTGATATTTTTGTTTATGAATGTTTTTATGGTGATGTGTTTTTGATGGGAGGATTTTAGCGAGTAGTAAACTCGGTGCGAATCATTTTTTATAGGTTAGTAAGGTCGGTGAATTTGTGCTAAGTTGGAGAGTTGAAATGGTGGAAACAGTTGCAGTGAAAATTGTTGGATGTTTATGATGAAATTGTGGATTTTTTTTGGAGGTTATGTATTTGTTTTGATAATTGAGACTCTGTGGTATTTCGACATTGTCCAATGTCGTTTGAATAACGACGAGATCTTTTAATTAACGTCGTTTCAATGAAGGCAAATTTATTTGTCGATTTTGCAGTGCATGTCGAATGTTTGCGGAAAGCTTATGAGTTTTTGTTTTGCTTTTTCTTCCTCATCAGATATCCGATTATTTTATTGAGTCAAAGTCTGTTTGACTGCTGTGGAGTATTTCCTCTTCATGTTGTCAGGTTGTTCTGGGGTCAGAGGAAGTTTTTGTGGATTTAGTACCATCACTAAACAGTGTAATCGTTTTGATAAACAAAGTATTGGAAATATTCAGATTAAACATAATCGAAACGAAGTCGAATATAAATCAAAAAATAATACATAACCTATGAATACTGGCACGTATTCACCATATTTCCACAATTTGCATGAGAGTCGCAAAATCGCATAAAATTTTTCTCGCTGGCAATTCTAAATTGTTTTCCAGAACAATTATTGAAAACTCACGATACAAATAGAAACAAACTGCACCACCATTTTGTCGACATCACATTCAAAACACGAACAAACACAGGTGTAATAACAATCTAACACACCTTTCATCGTACTTTTAGCATCAAAAAAATACAAAAGAAAATAACCCAATCTAACCAAACAAAACAGAATAAATTCACTAAAAAATAAACAAAAACAAACCACTGAATTGTCGTAAATAAACCGAACAAATCTCCACAAACGCACTCATAAATTCATTATATAGGTTACAAACAAAAGAAATGAACATTGAAAATAATAAATGAACGTACATACATGAACATAGCGTATACAGTTAGTACATCTCCATCATTGGTTCGTACATACCCATATAATACCATAAGAGTTAGGTATATAACAAATACACGCAAACACACACAAACACATAGATATATTCTCATAACGAAGGTGGAAGCGTGCGCACACGACCATGAGTGATATGGATAATGTATTGACATTATGAATGTGTGGGATCATAAAATAATAAGGCAAAGTAATGATACCTATTACTATTATGATGGTTAGACTGCCAAAGGTACTCTCTATCTCACTTCATCTCTAATGTCTTGGTCGCTTTGCTGGCGACGTGTCCCTCTTCGCATTGCCACACACACACACACACACACACTCATACGTTAAAGCTATAATGTTGACAGGGTAAATATCCTTTGATACGCCGTCTGTCTCGGGACACGCGTGTCGCATATTACAAAGAACGTTATGCTTATATATTTCTCCACATTTCTCATGTGCACTCTTTTATTCATCACTCTATCTCATCGTTTTGTTTAATATTTAGTTGTATTTTTATATATACAGACTGATAGATGTGTATATGACGTGAATGTAGCTACGTAGACAGGTATTTGTTTGAGGTTATGCCTCATTTTCACGGAAACTCTTGAGAAAGAGATAACTGTTGGGTTGAATGGTAATATGGGGCGTACCGTGCAATAGTTCCGGTGAAAATATATTCATCTTCTGGAATTCAAAGAAACCTTGTGATCCGTTTGAAACAAGTTGTGCTATCGGTGTTTAAGAATGGAGAGAAAAATTGTGGAGTATGTATAGTTATGTAGATAGATGTTGGATAATAATGGTGGTGGTGGTGATGATGATGATGATGATGATGATGATGATGATGATAAAGAAATGGATGAAATAAGACAAAATGAAATTGTATAAAAACATTTGAAAGATGATGAGGAAGAGAAGAAATGAAACAGTTGTAAATTGCTCAACGGATTGTAAATTGTTAGAGTGGAATAATTGGAGTTTTATGGGTGTATAGTCAATGGATGTTGATGGCTGTTGGTGTGTTGGTATATAATTTATTGATTTTTGTGAGTTTGTGTGCTGAATGTGTCGGTGGAGGGGTGAAAAATGTATGATGATATTTCTGGTCACCCTTGTGGCGATTAAATTACTGTGACATCAAGGAAGAAAATTGAGGTGGATGTTAATTAATTGAAATTGGTGTAATTTATAATTTTATATGGTGGATGTTGGTGGAATGGGGGATGATGGATAGCGGATGGGGATGTAAATATGAAAATATTGACATTAGTTGATGTGGAAGGGTATTTTAATATTTTTTATTATTGATAAAGTTAATGTGTGATTTCTTTACTGATGTTTTCCTTTTAGGTTAGGTTGAGAAATTTTTTCTGGAATTATTCTGTAAAATAATTATGGTTTATTGGAATTATTTAATAGAACTATTAATTGTTTATGATGAGAAAGATGAACGGGGGTATGAAAGAAGTAGAAGTAGGTTGATTGGTTATGATGAATCGTAAATAAATTTCGTAATATTTATTCGATATTTTATTCTCAAAGTGGAATTATATTTGCGACTCAAACGGGATATTTTTATTTCTAATAACAAATAAGGAGTTGAGATTTAATTGTTCTTGACTCAAATAGACATTAAACTTTCTCATGAATTATTTTCTCAATGTTGAGTAAGAAATATATTCCAAGATGGTCTCATATCCAACGTTATTATCTCAACACTTTTTTCTTAATAATTCGATTACTTTTTCTTTTTTCTATCAACAATTATCCCAACGAGAATAATTTATACATCAACTTCATTAATTCTATCTCATTATCAACGTTGAGATGATCGTTTTTTTTTTCTTTCTCATTCATGACTTTTATATCTAGTGAAGAAGTTCATTAAGCAAATCGACTAATGCGAAAAAAATATCAAGACACGCATGGATATACTTTACTTACATATATATATGAATATATACAAATACATATCAGTTGAATAAGATATTGTCGGAAATTCACGATTATCATGTCCGGACTTGAAAAGTCTGTTTCAACGATCACCGGACGAAATGTTTCCACGCTTCACCTCCTGCCCTTCGTCATATACCATAACCATATAATATGCACTGTATGTTATGGGCCAAGAGTCAACAGCGTTATTCTCATTAAATAAATCCCCGAATGTATATTACTCATGATTATCTCGATCGGTCATGCAGAAAATGTCCACATAAAAGTTTGTGAATTTTTGATTTTTAACATTTTTATTCTCAATCATGCACATAACCTCTTTATTACGATAAAAACGTTGGTTGAACTGTTGGGAAAGTCACTTCAATTAAAGTTGCAATTAATTTCGAATCAATTGATGATTTTTTTTTTTTTCGAGAACGACATTGTTTGAACATTGAGGAATTAATGAGGATTGAAGAGAACGACAATTAATTGAAAGTGGAATTTTTTGTATTCATCGATAATTGTTGTACTGAGTATAACAATGGAATCAATTCTCGAATTCGAGGGTTTGCAAACTCAAATTCCATTCAACATTGAAATATTTTCAATTATAATTTTCAATTTCATGAATCATTACAGTGAAATTATTTAATGAAACGATTAGAAAATAAAACAAGTCAAACATTTGAATTCTGAAACAACATAAAGTAGAATGTCAAGATATTAATCCCATATACCAACACAACAATTAATTACCTCCACTTATCCATTAATTAACTATTTCCCCACTACTCAATAACGATATACATATTTACTCAACAACAATATGATAATTTATCTCGATTATCACAAGAGAAAGATGACGAGAGTGACTCACAACTATTATGCTTATTTATTTACACACTCACACACAAAACATATCTAGTAAAAAAAAAAAATAAAACTTTGCGAGTGGGTGCAATATGCACTTCAACTCAACAAGCATAAGCACGCACACATCACACACATATGAATCTATACAAACACACTTACCCATACAATATACTCAACTCAAATGCACACATTGATGGGCCAAAATGATACTCCTTTCTCCTTTCATCCCACGCCCGTTTTATTTAGTATAAATGGAAGGTGCATTTGCCACTCACAGGTTCATGCACGTTTATACCCATTTGCGATTATACAAATGCAATGTGAATATGAACTTCTCCCTTCTCTCACCCTCTTCTTCATTTTCACTTCATCATTATCAAGCACATAACCTAAAATGAAAAATGCTAATTACCTCTAATGACAGACGTAAACATCTTCATTAAGAAGTGCTGGAATATTTCATGAATTCAATCTAACCAACAACAATGTATGTTAATGAACAGTGAATAAATTGTTGCAATACTTAACCTCACTTTTCTTCGATCGCCATCATAACCTACAATTTTCTTGCTTTATTCTTCCAATGTCTACTCTTCATTCTTCCTCCACTTCTTTCTCAATTATTATTTACATGCATTTAGCACATTGCTTACATAGTGTCGTGAAGCGTCGGGCGCGCGCGGGCCGTGATGCGAGTTGTGCACCAAACCAATGTTACGGACAATTTACTCACGAAATTAGTTACAGAACGTTCGACCTATCTACCCATCAGCCACTTCCGCTTCCTCCATGGGTAAATAGATGGACGAGACCATTAAATGCTGAGAGTGGAGAAGAGTTATTGTTCACGGAGGCCATACCATAATGGATTTGAGTGTGGCTTGCTCGTATACACACCGATTTATGGCCAGTGTTTATGCATATATACATATCCATCTATATATCTGTATACATTTAGGTGCATATAGTTATTTATATATGTTGATGTGTATGTGTTTATAGGGAGAATAGATATAAACGACTATTTACCATCTAATTTTCTTGGGTTTGAAAAAATGTCGTGTGTCACGTTTAGAAACTAATTGGTCGAATTATTGTGTTGGACGTTTGATGACTTTTCAATTGCGACACGCGCACATCAAGGGATGTTTGTGTATGACTCTCTGTGTTGTGTTTGTTTGTGATTTTATAATTGGTGGAGACCCAACCCAGTTGCAACACTTGCAATTAAATTATTTATCTATCATTAGGTCTGGATTGCAATTGGAATTTGTGTGTTGATTCAAGGTTGTCAATTTCTACATCACAAATGATGTTTTTTTTTTCATTGGGGTTCCCGGTCTGATCTTTGTTCGAGTTTGGTATTTATGAAGCCAACGAGTTGAAAGGCCCATTTGGAAGTGGTGAGGTGGTGATATGGTGGAATTGAATGCTGAAAAAGTCCGGTGGAATAAATTTCTTTGTGGTGTAGGTTAATCCTTTTGTCAAATTCGAGTATTTTTCAAAATGGAGGATGTGAAGCAAATGGAATATGACTTGAAGACATTGTGTTTTGTTTCGCCGATATAAGAATAATTTTTAATTCGTGAATGATCCACGAGAATTGATGTCTGGGAGTCTTTATGTACTCAGTTGAGTTATTTCCAATTTGTCATGGAACAGTCTGCGGAGCCAAAAACAATTCTACGTGTGCAGAATTAGTATTAATTGTATAGAGTCGAGAATAATAATATGAAAAACAATTTAATGAACATATTTCTCTATAGATTTTTTGACGATAAATTATAATCTCAAGAATTGTTGATATACATTTTACTGATGATATTTCATAGAAAACATTGCAACGATCTTGTAACAAGAAACGATTAGATGTGTTGAAACCATCCGGAGAGGAGATTACTGTTTATATAGCTGTTAAAGCATTAAATTAGTTTGTAATTGAGGTTAGGAATAGTGAACTTCATCATAAAACGTAGTTGAGCTTTTCTCAAAATCTCCGCAATTGCGTTTGAAAATGTACCAACAAAACAAATTAATAACATCACAGTTAATCCATCCGAAAAACTTTACAAACAACATTCAGTTTGATAAATATTTCACTAAATATAACCTACAAAATAATTTTTCGGTCCTGACTTATTAAACTGTCATTACAAATTTTTGCATAACAATAAAATTTTTTCAATTTTATTCAAAATTATCTTAGAATCAATTTATAAATTTACATTTCCCCTCAAAAAATCAAATTCTATTTAAAAACTCGCACCCATATCACAATGTGAATGAGATTCTCTCCTAAAAATGTATCACCATAATTAAAAAAAGGAAAGTAATACTCACACATACCTGATTGACAATCACCAACTCATTATACGCACACTTGAATTACCCATAAGTCATAATTGTGTCTAATAATGACACCAGTACTAACAATAAAAAATGGTGATGAGAAGGTAACATATATAAAGAAGAAGGGGGAAGTCCTGGCAATCGCCAGGAAACAGATATGATGCGCGTCATGAAGCGTGAAACTCTCTGAGCGCGCCCATGCCGATTATATGCATACTCGCACATATGTAAATACATTGAAGTGAGCTCCCTCACATACACACAAATACATGCGCATATATTTAACCCTTGAACGAAGTTAGCGTGGGTGCAAGTTGCGCGGGCGATCATGTGTATGTGTAAATATATTAAAATAATTCTGATGAAGAGTCCTTTGCCGTATTACAAACTATAGAGAGTTGATATATTCTAAGTGCTCTTTCTTCATTTTATTCTTCCTCCCTTCGCATTCATTTTTTTTATTTTCCTTCTCTTTTTTTACATTTTAGATATCAAACACTGATGAACATCACGATAACGATGATGACAATAATGCAACAATGCACTATACAGCAGATTATATAAATTTTTTTCTTATTAAGGAACTGCGTAATCAACCCTAATATAATATAATCGCTTGGTGCATAGAGCGTATCATTATAACGGGTTATCATTTAATGTATGTTTTATTTGCCATCAGGTACTCATTTAACCCCACTCGATATTTTCCCACGGAGTTTTATGGTCTTGATGAGACCTTCAATGTTACATTACTTGGTGACCCTTTAATAAAGACATAATTTAATGGTATTGATGGTAGTTTGAATGGTTCACAGTTGGAAACTGTCAAAAGTTATGTTGGTGTAACGAAAAAATTTTGAAATGTGAGTTGTATGAAAAATATGAAAGTCCCATTGATGTTGACAATTTTAAGCAATTTAATGACATCATAAAGTGTTTGAGTTGTTGGGTTGGGTTGATTTTTCTATTTTTCACCAGTAAAAACTTGAAAATATTCTAAATCTGTCAGTTTAAAAGTTTCGATGTATCTTGAAATATTTAAATTAATTAAATTATCAAGGAATCGCAATTTTTTATGAACTAAATTGAGTTTATTTACATACGAAATATATGAAAACATGAGTGTACAATACAGCAGTACATAATCACCATTCCACATGATCGCTTAAAATTGTATTAGTTTAGTGTTACATCGAGGACGCAGAGTTTTTTTTTTTGTTGTTGCATGATGATGACGATATGGGATATTACGCCTGGTCGGTTGACAGGATACGCTGAACTCGTTCTGTCTTTTATTTCTGTGTTATTTTCCATCAATTCATGGTTGATTGTCTTGAAACAAATTCATTGAAGTCTTTCGGTTATATATTGGAACTATTGTTGATGACACACACGTTTATTTATCATTCAAAATAAGCGGAAAGTTTCATTATTTGTGCTGAGTAGATGAACAAAAAGAAAAAAAAATAGAATGAGAGAATAATATTGAGAAGTGCATGTGTGTTGGTGTAAAGTGAGGGATACAAAAGCGATATCGCACTGTGCGCAGAACTCGTCAACATCGACAGGAAATTACCCAGCGACCTTATTGTGTATTGTTGCGGTCCTTTAGCGACTCACTCGATTGGACCGTCAGCGACCTATATCTATGCGTAAATACGTCTGGATGTAATGAATAAAATATTTATCTATGTTAATGATTAATTGTGTGGTGAACGTCATGATTGATTATCTTGAAAGTTGATTAAAATTTAGATTAATTGCAACTCAATTTTACTTAGTTAAATGTATTTTATTTTTCTTTTTCTAGCAAAAAAAGAAGTTTTAGAATTGTCAAAGTAACGTAGAAAACAGAATGATTCGTTAGAAATTACTAAAATTTAGTTACGTCTTTCGAAATTTTGGCGATGCAACATTAAAAATTACTAAAAAATCCATTTGAAGGGGAAGTGGAGGAGTTATCAAAGTGGAGTTTCTGAAACATCGCAATGGTGTCTCGTGGTTGGAATCATCATGAATATTAAGAATGAAAACTGTACAATGAATATATTTGTTCCATAACTGTTCGTTCATGACAACTATTCATTTAAACTTCTCAGGAATTTCGATTCCGGGCACAATAAAAATCCCATCAAGTCAAACTGTGATGTAGTACTGCGTTTTATTGACGTGTTGGAACGTAATTTTCATTGATGGCTATCAACAGTGTTAGAAGTTCGTCACAGCATCAGTGAAGTTTACAGTTATGATACTGGACAGTAAAAAAATTTCATTCGATCAAGCTGGAAACTCTTAAAAATGTCAAACGCTATCATCACTGGCACTAATACATAATGAACAAATTGTTTAAAACAATGAGTTCTAATAATTCCCACAATCCAATGACTACTTCTTGTGGTCACTCTGCCTTTTCGTCAACAAACCAATCAACCATAAATTCATAAATAAAATCTTTTAATTCTCCTGTTTCAAAGGTATTTTTTCAACAAATATTGTCCATCTCGTTTATCCTTTTTAACCAACTGCAACCAACAAATTATGATGACAGTTGCTTGATAGTCAAAGCTTCGCTAAATCTTCCATTCTGCACCATTGAATCCCAATGATCCAATTAAAATGAAGAAATCAAAGTTAGTAATCGCAAATTAGCAACAACAGAATGCTAAACTCAATAAAAATCAATGACATGTTTCAAATAAGGACATGATCGATACATTTACCAACAATAGAAAGCCCCCGTTGTTTCCAATAATCTTCACACGATAATATCAAGACGAAGAGTGTTGGAGTGGGTCTTCATGAGTAGAGATAGTCACCATAGTGTCTAGTGTCGCGATGCATATAACCCAATGTCCGTAAAAGAAGGCTTTGTAGCCTATACCACGGAAGTCTCAGCTGTATAACACATTAGCATTGCGAGCTAGCACACCGAGGCTGGATTGTAAAGCATCGGTATCTACTGTAATAACTGTGAAGTGGCGTCACGCCATCCATGCTAATGAGACTCGATTTAATGGTGCGATGAGCGACTCGACTTCGGTTGTTTTTCTATGTATATATCTATATGTATTCTTTTTTTTTTTTTCTTCTTTTTTCATTTTTTATTTTCGTCAGTCCTCTCAACTTCCTATTTCTACTCTGCGCGACAATGTCCAATATTCGTTTCATCGGATTTTTTTCAAACCTTCTTGGAATTTTATTTCATTGGCTCAAAAATATAAAAAGTATTCTTGAATTGAGAATAGTTGTCTGTTTAAACATGATATTGTTCAATTTAAAATGAATAATTTAGTTTTGTTCAGGGGTTTATTCATAGTTCGATGATTGAATATTTGCATAGTATGAATCGGATTTATTATGATGTGGTGATTTTGTGTGAATGGTGATTCACTTTGTTCTTTCTGTTTTCTTGGGGGTTTCCTCATCCTATAAAAAATTTTATGTCAAGCGAATGAGGTTATTATGATTGTCATTCTATGATGGATGAATAACAGGTGAATGTATGTTGTTGTTTGGAATGGATCGACAGTGGATACAGGAAAAAACGCGTGGCCATGTGAGAAAAATCAATTTTAAAAACGAAAATTCGATATTTGGTATGAATGGTTAATTTTTTCTTACAATCAAATCTTATGAATGTGGAATTGTTCACTGATATTGACAGAGATAGCTCCTTTTTCATGTTGAATATGGAATATTTACCAAAATTAATTAATTTTGAATAAGACCGAAGTGATCGGATAAAAATTTGACATTTCTATGATTAATTTCGTTAATTTTTGCTTTTAATTGCAAAAAAAGGATGCGAAAATGATTTACCTTTTTCTCTCTCTCTCTCTTAGATATTTGTCTACGTTGGGAATTAGATGAAGAAAAATCATCCAACTGTAATAATAGTGATAGTGATGATAAATAAATAAATAAATGATAAAACAAGATGAAAAAGAGGAGGAAAAAAGGAAGAAAAAACACGAATAACTCGTGACTCTGTACGTGTACGAATTACTTATACTGCGAAGAAAGAATTTACATGCGTTCCAGCATGTCTGTCGCTTGGTGAGTGCGCGCTTGGCATGATTGCTACGCAGTCGTTGGGACAACCAACGAAGACGACAACCACGACCACGAATGACGAAGACGACGACGAGAACAACACGAAGACGAAGACATGATGTGTGTGTTGTTGTGTTGGATACGCGACGGTGTGCATCTTAAAAGTTTCGACCTCTTCTCTCGTTGATATCTTTCAACGCGCATATGTAGTCAGTGGCTCCATTCTTTTCTGCTTCCTCTCGTTCAACAAAAACCATGAAAAGATTATACACGCACTTTTTTTTTCATGAAGTATTCCATTTCAAATTTACATTTGGCTCGGGGTTCGTTCATGTATTTTTCACTTCTTTTGTACTTTTTCTCCAATGTCTTGGGAAGAGAGAAGATAAATTTTCCCTTGTTTGGTTGCTTTGCATTGAAAACTGTTTATTGGTGATCATCGCAATTGTCGTTGTTCGAAATGATTCATTAGATAACCTTTTGCTTTGTAGAGATTAATATCCAATTCATTAACTTATATGAGAAATCAAGGGATTGGTGAATGAATCTTTAAATATTCTAGAGTTTTCCTTGAAAACAAATATTCACAAATGCTAATGAGAATTTTTAGGCCAATTTTATGATAATCTATCAAAAATTATGCTTAGAAATGACTAGAAATCTGCAAATTCATGTGCAATATTGAATTGAAATTCTAAGAAACGAATAATCCAATTCAACAGAAGCAAAACTTCACGTAATAATTTCAGTGAAATTGATTATTTGTGTTTTCTTCACAATGGAGTATCTTAGAAAAATAAAAAAAACGTCATGATTTTTGTACGGGAAAAGGAACATAAATAAATATATTTACATATAATTAAAATCAATATACTGAACAAGCAGCGAACGAGAGTGAATCAATGGCTTGAGGATAAAGGAGAGCACACGAGATTTCGCGGAGTCTCGTTGCTGCAAGTGAAAGTCGCGCGGCGTGCACTCGCGTCGCGGGCATCTGTTTTCTTTTTCGGGTCCACGAGTGTCTCGCGTGCACCAACATATAACTGTGCAACATACACATACCATACAAATACACATACGTATAGATATCTACAGTATAAACATCCACAATTCTAATGTAACTTTGAAGAAAAATATCTTTCGTAATTCGATAGACACGACATTTGGACCACATTTAATATTTCTTACTCGGAGAGAATTAAGTGGTTGAAATGTTGTGAATAATGATTGGATTAACCGATAAAAAGTATCGAATTACTTTTAAAAGTGGGTAGCATTATTTATTGAATAGTAGAAAACATAACCTGAAAATTATAGAACATATAATGGATTTCTGTTTCATTTTCAATGAAAAATGAACAGAATTTATATCAATAGAATGTAAAGACAGTTAAATGTCCATTAAAGGTTAAAAAGTGAGTTATAAAATTTCGCAATCGATTTTATAATTTTCAAAGGTCACATTGCAATTTTTACTTGTTTCACGGAGACTCGTAGGAAAACAATTAAGACCGAGACACTTTGGTGAACTTTAAAAATCCTTGAATTCTCAGTTCATGTCATGTGAAGATATAGAATTGAAAGTATTTTCTGTTCTCACATGTTCCAATACAGAAATCAATTTTTAATCGCTCCTTTGATTAACTTCTCTCATTGATCATCAAATACTAACGAATACTCAATTGGTCTAACGGTTCTCGCTCATTTTTCGTTCCTCTAAATCTCGTAAAAATCTAAAATTTCGAGGAATTACTTCTGTAAATACAACATATCTATTCTAAATGTTTAACTCATCATAATAACTTTTATGTATTCATGAAGAATTAATCATTCTAATCTACTGAACAATCTGAACACCGATTGCTATCTCAATTCTAAAAAACGCCAAGCTCAAAATAGTCACCCGCTAATTAAACAAAATTATCACAATTTTGCCCATCACATGAAACTCTGCTAAATTCTACACAACAAAAACATAAAATTAACGTTTCTCATGTCAAATCTACCAAGATAAATTCAACGAAAATTGTCTTAATTAATTCTAAACAGTTGCATATGGAGTGTCACATCGCTATGCAATATCCTCATGTTCACAAGTATGAACACGCATGCAGCGTGATTATTAATTAAAACAAGAGCAAGCACGTCAATAGTGATAGAGAGTGTGTATGTGTGTGTGTGTGTATGGAAGCTGTAGGGAAACGAATCGAGAAAAAGCTGCCAAGATCAGTTAAGTGGCAAAGTGAGAAAGATGTATAAATAAAAAGAGAAGGGTGGTCGGTGAATATTGTCCATACATAACAGAATGAAAGAGGTAGCACGGCGCGTGCTCAAGGCCCGGCGGGAGCGTCCAGGCCCGTGGTCAGGGCCTTAAGATCCCGGACCCATCGTCGCACACCCAATCGCCACACTACTGAGACTAGAATAGCACCCAAGTGAAGTTGCAATAGCGGGGAGACGCGCGTCGCGCACGTTGAGTTTTGCCTCTGAGGTGCGCGAGATGTAACGGTACTCGCAGAATGAAAGCGCTTGACTAGCAGCAGGCACGAACTACCTCCGCCCAACGAAAACGTCCCGATTCGCACACATCTATGTGTTTATCTGTAGAGGCAATGTCATGGATTATGACTCTTACATCCATTTGATTGTATGTGTGTGCGTGTCTGTGTGAGTGTGTGTGCATCATTGCAGCGAAGAGCTCTCCACTGTATTCGCAGCATCCCAATGAGAGTTGATGTATCGTTAATAGCATCGAGGCATTTTCACGTTCTGCTGATTAAACCTCTTAGAAAATACTCAGATTAATTTTTTATGCATTAATTAATCATTTGTGAGGCTAAAATAATTTAAATGTTGAACACATTTGAAACAAGGAGAATTCACTCGCTCATTTGATTAGTTAGAAAACAGAATCATTAAAAATAGTATTGACAAATTTTATCGATACTAAAAGACCCAATTCAATATCAATACAAATCCTTCCGTTAGAATTCCATAAATAAATTCATGAACACGAAGTATAATGTTTGGAATAACATCGTGATTGTCTTCAACATCTTCCATGAATTAAACTAGAAGAAAATTTCTCATTTTTCTATAAACAATTTTTAATTGTGAGAAAATTTGATA
The DNA here is from genome assembly GCA_018881525.1 of Meteorus sp. PSUC_FEM 10030008. NCBI lineage: Eukaryota > Metazoa > Arthropoda > Insecta > Hymenoptera > Braconidae > Meteorus > Meteorus sp. PSUC_FEM 10030008. The sequence goes on from JABMBR010004622.1 coordinate 17,195, forward strand.
AATTATTTAGAATAAAAAACGCTTTCGTTATTTCAATATTCATTGCAATTTTAATTATCAATTTTTAATCAAAACGGAATGAAAATAACCACGTTGTATTTTTATTTGACATAATTTAGGGTTATCAATAATGCGATCCAATTATCTGGTGATTTATACCGATTTTTCAAATTGTTTTTATATGCAAAGTAATTAATATATGCGGAACCAATTAGTCGAATATGGAGAACGAAGATTTGGCGGACAGTCGATGTCTTCATTCGAAAGATTCTCCAGATATCTTCAACCACATCGCAATACATATACATAAATGACTGTATATAAATAGACATGCAATAATAATCACGAGTTATTTATTAATTAGGAAAGAGAATAGTGGAAGGAAAAAAAAGAGGCGTTGAGATTAATGGGATTCTTGGTTCTCACTTGGCTTTATTAGCGACCACAGCCACCACGGCGCCCAACAGTTCCATGTGCACTCACACATTGACCAATATATAGATATATCACTATGTATAGGTGTACAACTTGGTCGTACGTGGCGTCGTTTGGCGTTCTTGATGATGATGAACGTCTGTACACGCTCAATGATACCAATCACGTATTTTGTCATGAACATGATCACGTATATTGCGTTCAATTGGATTCACAAACGATGCGCGAGTTGTTTTTTATATGAGGAAGTATTTTTAATACAATAAAACTATTGTAAGAGATGTACTGGGTGATATTGAGGTTGTATGAATATTTTTAGTAGGATTTTTAGGATGAATTCAGAATTTTTTAGGAGAAAATTTTAATTTTTGACTGAGGCTTGGTGTAGTTTTTCTCGAGAATAGATACAACATTATTTTTATGTTGAATTGTTTCTAGAACAGGTGTCTATTGATTGATATCAGAAAAAAGATCATCGAAGTTCTTAGTTGCACTTTAAATAGTTCATGATCGTCGATTATATCTCCAGAAATTTTATGAGATAATTTGATCGACTGCGATAATGTTAAATAAATGCAGCGGAATAATTACGGATTAAAATGATATCGCATGTCAATTTTAAATACCTACCAAGAGCTCGGTTGGAGTACATGTTAAGTAATTACTACATAAAGCCGAATAAACTAAAAAGACTTCAGCCGTCTTCTTTCCATGGTTGAAAAAAAAAAAATTTACATGGGGGAAAAATTGAATCGTTAAAATTATCGCTGGGAGAGAGCAACTTAAAGATCCTCAAATATCATATGATTATGTAATAAATTTTAACCACAAATGTATCATTATTAATTTGGCCAGTGCACATGAATTGCTACTCAACAAACAAACAGAATCTCTCCATTTTATTTTTTGACAAAATTCAGATTTCACACGGTACAAAAAACGTAAATAATCCCAAATTTTTTCACATAACCTAGATTTTTTCGTGACTTAGTTTGTTTTAAAAATTCCCTACCTTCAGCAATCATTTTATAAAGCAAAATTGAAACATTCAGTCCTATAATAATAATCCAAAATTTATAACACGATAAGTCATTCGTCAACCATTTTAAATATGCAGAGAGAAAAATGCATCGGAATTAAAATAAAAATTTTTATTCTCTAAGAGTTAGTAAAGCCAACTCAACAGTGCCAATCTAAATATAATTTTTTCTATCCATCACTAAACATAATCAACTAGCAATGTCTCAAAAACATTTCGCAATTTCTCAGTTCTTCATTAACCAGCTTTCATTCATTGTCTTTTTGATTTCCCTACTCAAATTAAAAAATTTACATTCACCAATCTTCCGGATCAAGTGATGGCATGAATAATTTTAACACTAAAATTCATAAAAATCGTTTCACTAGTAATTTCCCCGTAGAGAGATACATGAAAATATTGGATGATGCATATGCTGTTGATGTATCAACGTAGATGTAAGTACATGCGCTCGTGCGACCACGCCACAGGGGGATTTTCGAAGACGCCTTTCAAAGAGTGGCGTTGCGCAAGGATGCAAACGCGGATATAGGTCAAGAAACAAGATTGGTATCTGCGCGCTCGCGCGCATGGCGCACGGCGTGCAGCGCGCGAGAGCAACGGTGTATGAAAAAGAAAGATAGAATAGAGAGAAAGAGAAAGAAAAGAGAGGAAAAAAAAAATGCAGAGAAGTTGAGTATATTGTGAACGTGCGCGGTATATAGCAATGGGGCGCCGGTACATACAAGCAAACGAGCGCCGTTCGAGTGGAGCAATGGAGTGCACACGCGGTGAGCCCATGAGCTGCCACAGCGGCTGTTGCTGCTGCTTTTGCTGCTGTGACTCTGTTGGCGATGGCTATGCGCGGTTATTGCTGACGCGAGACTTTCTAACGTGACTGAGCGCATTCGTAACTTATGGAACAAAGAAGCTCGCGATGGAAAAATCTTGCTTTTACACCTCCGTTCACCATCTCTCTATGCTCCTCTGTGTGTTTGTGTATTTGTGTGTTGAGTGCTATTGTGAGACACAGACTCCACCCTGTAACTACCATTTATCCCGGAAATATACGAATTTATCAATATTCATATTTTTTCATTCAATAATTATCCATCGCTTCTCAATTTTCTTTCGTAGAGTTTATTTTTAAAGAGAGTCAAGATTTTTTCCATTATTTTTTATCTTTGGGACAAAATATTTTGTGTATCATCGAGAGACCAGTGGAAAAACTTCAATTTCTATAGGCTATTTATTACAAATGGTGATTCAAAAAAATTAGTATCAATTAATTTCATGCAAATTGTTTATGACTAAATAAAAATTCAGACGGAAAATTAAAAATTATTATCTGATAATTTATTAATTATGATTATGAGTTGGAATTGTTTTATGTAGAATATTTGAGAGACAAAAATAAAATAACAGAAATTTATCTTTATTACAGAACACGTAAATTTAATTTTGCTTCATTTTATGACGCTGATCATTACTGGATATGATAAGGCAATTGGACTTTCATTATCTTCGAGAGAAATCGTCAACGGAGGTCGGGTTTTCGTTCGATATCTCCAACCCGGAATAGAAATAAATATTTTCCTTTCAATTTTCACAATTTTTAACAAAACTTAAAACGAGATCCAGTTGAAAACACATTTTCACAATTCAAATTCGAAATGCATTAATCAACACGAATATTTTTCCATCTTCCGTTACTGAACTAAATACACAGAAGGTAAATCACCAAAATCAAGAAACACATCGAGAACCAACGAAATTTTCTTAAAATCACGAAATATTCAGAATTTTTACAAAAATTTGCAATCACAACTTTTTTATTTACAATTTTTGCAGTCTACAGGTGCACCAAGTCAAAAACGAATGGTCAATTATTTGATCAATCCAGCCGAATGAAATCAACACAGAATCGCTGATTAAAATAAACAAAAAACGTTAGTAAATAATGTAGAACACATACAAAGTTATTAGCAACAAGCATTACACGACAATTCGATATCGTTGGAATTCGCGTGACCTATGGATTCCCATGGCGAGCAGCATGCTCGTTTTATGCCTTCCAATGTTCTTCCACATACACACATACACATCTAAATAAATAAATAAACAAATATATATTCTCGCAGATGCATCGCAATGGCGAAATCGTTTTCTCATTTATGCTCGTGTCTATTCTTGCATGACTGTGAAATAAAAAGAGAAAAACGATAATAAAGAAAAGCAGAAAATAATAATGGAATAAATAAGTCTAATGGAAAATATAATTTAATGATAAATAAAATAGAGTGTGAGAATTGCACCTGAAGTGTAAATACTTACTAAGTAGATCGTATATGAATTGTATATTTACTTAGTTATACACCATGAGTGCGTATTCTTTGGAATACTTTAAGTTTATTTTCAGATTCTTTCTCTATATTTAATATGTGTAAACGTATAGGTGATATTTATTTGTACATGATGGCCAAATCGATGTGTTGGTTACGAAGGGGGAGATAAGAGTAAGCTTGACAGTGTATACCTGGTGATGATGATGATGCAGGCGTCATGGTTTATGTGCTCCTTGAAATTCCACAGACCCTCGACCCCGAATCACACAAATGTATGTGCATGAATATATTTTATTATTTGTCAGCACATGCACATTTTTTTTTTTTCAAGCATACGCTTCGCGGACATATTTTGTGAGTATGAAAAATGAATCATCGAGTGGGGGGAAAAAGAAAAATATGAAGAGGTTTCATTGGGAGAATTTAAAAAGAATTGGAAAAAAAAATTTTTTTCCCTTGTTGAAGAAATGATTTTTTTAATTTTTTCAATGTTGTGGTGTTGATGATTTGGATTTGAAATTTCATTGAATCTCTGAGAATTCTTTCTAGTCTGAGTAGAGAGAGAAACTGATGATTGATAAAAAATAGAATAAATTTTGTTTTAGAAAAAATGAATAGTTGTAAATTATTGTGCACTGTTAGTTAGATTACAAGTTTAGTGTTTGTATTCCTTCTCTGATTCATTAGTCGTTTGAATGCGAAATTTGCATATACAACAGATAATTCAAGATTGCATTGACATTTGTGTTGAGGAAAAACATTGAGCAATTAAAAAAGGGTAACGATTAATGGTTGATAAAAATGGCAAATTTACAGTATTGCTAACTGTAAACAATTACAGCTTTTGTATAAATTATTGGTTGAATACAATCGTAAAGTATTTAATGTCCTCAGGAAAATGAGTGTTGTGTCATTAACAATAAGATGAATGGTAAAAATAATTTAATAAGAGGAGTCGAATAATTTAATTATCATTCTATACACGCAAAAACACATTCGAATATTTATAAAAATATCTGAGCGCAAGATTGGAATTATTTTCCTGTTGATAAACATTTATAGCTAGATAATTAAATTAATGAGAACATTATATATCAAATGGAATATCCAAGTGATTACAAATGAGTGGTCTTAGGACAAGAGAATTGTTACAAATGTTAATTTTTTAATATTTGACATGTAGAAATGAGAGATGTGAAATTAAAATCAAAAAGAAAAAAAAAGGGTGAATATGATTCATCAATTCTTGGCATTTTCAAATGGGTGGAGCCATGATTGTGCATAATTCCAATTTATCTTTCATTATTGAACAAAGCATCGATTGAACTTAAATTCGCAAAACATGAAAGACATTAATGAGAAATTTACAATCATTGTACGTTGCCATCTTTATCAATATAACAATTATTCATTTAACCTTCTAACAATCGCAAATTATTTCATATTAATTGCTACAGTTCATCAATTACAAAATGCAAAATAGAAAGGAGTAAAAATAGTCAAATACACAATTCACATTCAATAATATTCCTTCACAAATTATGAACCCCCCTTATTAACCCCAAAAATTTTCTTCTTCAATTCAACTCATTCAAAATTCGAATGACATTCACAAAAATCTGACCAGATATTTTTCCATTCGTTCGTTATATTTCATTTAATTTTTTTTCCATGTCAAATATCGTCATCCATCACAATTCGAAGTTAGATACGATAAGAAAAACGGAAATCGCGTGGATAATCCTAGCAAATATGGAATAGGTATTTCTCCACTCTTGGGAATATGACGAAGCGCGCAAGACGATAAACATTCTAATCTCAATGTGACATTGACTATATCGACAATAATTCTTATATACATAAATATATA
>JABMBR010004623.1:0-22831 GCA_018881525.1 Meteorus sp. PSUC_FEM 10030008
ATTATTATTATTATTACCATTTATTATTACATGAATTACACTTTAGTGAACCAATGTCAGTGGAATCATGTAATAAAATCGATTAATAAAAAGCTTATGTGCTTGAACAATGTTGGAATTATTTATTTGACGGTTCGAAAATGTTAAGGGTGTGGTGTTGTTGATGAATTTTTTTTTCAAGAGATTGAGCATCATCTGGACACGCAAATCCATCGGTTTGATATGATTGATGTATTGGCTGGCCGATTGGATTTTTTTTTGGTAGATCTTCGGAAAAGAGCAAAGTCTCTCTCAATGCTTGTGCTCTCATTCTGACTGATTTCGCTAGAGCTCTTTGAGCATACTTGTCTGGTCCTTTTATTGAATTCTCCAACGTCTCTTTTTCTCGTGATAAATCTCGAACTGTCTGTGTGAGCTTCAAAAGTTCATTTTCTAGAGCTTCAACCTGATTCGCCAGTAAATCCAACGAGTAAGAAGTTTGTAGGCGTAATTTATTGAGTTCTGCTGTCGTTTCTGCGAGCTGCGATGAAATTATGTTCATTTATTATTTTGATAGTTTGATTTAAGAGAAGGATAGACTAGTGACAAATATTACTTCTGATTTTAGAGCATTCTTCTCTGCCTCGTGATTACTTGTAAGAAGATGATATCGATTGACGAGAGCCTCATTTTCGGATTTTGTTTCGGCCAATTCGGATTTAATGTGCTGTTTCATCTGTGTGCACTCTGCAAATTTTTCTACAAGTTGCGCGATCCGTTTTCGATCAGATGGACAAAGATCTTGGATATGAAAACGTGAATTGCCAGAGTTGTCTTTGTCCCCCTCACACATTGCACACTTTTCATTCCGATGACTCATAACCCCTTCAAGATCTATATTTGATGAATATCAGTGAACATGAAGTACTCAGGATGTAGATATAAGCTAACATCATTTCCTAATGATTGTCTTAAGAAATAAAAATTATAATTAAATATTTTTCCTTCGCCATTTGTCGTTGCAAGTTCCTCCCGTTGCAACTTCAACGCCTTCTCCCGCAGGTTGGTTAACCTGCAAAACATGATTTATATGAAACAATGTGACGGCATAATTATTCGCACATTTGTAAAAATAAATAATGAGATGATTTACTTTCTATTGAACACCACTGAATCATCGAAGAGTTCCATATTTTCCCTTCTAATAGAAAAAATGCATAACTATTTGTTGGTTAGGTGATTTTCTTCCGTTCATTTCACCTTTCTCGAAGGAAAAAAAAAACCATAACGTTAGAAATCAGTTGACTCAGATGTTTCATTAATTTTTACTGTATGTTAGTCAAATTTTTTCCAATCTCGACGGTGCTCAAACGCGATGCATGCCAATGCTTGAACATCATAACAAAATGTATTCATCGAAGGCGATTACTGTCACAACACGCAGTCAAGGTGATGAAAGGTCATAGGAGAAAAGATTAGAAATAGGAAAATGGAATAAAAACTTCTTTTCAAAGCTTTGGAAACTCTACGTTAATGTCGTGTATAATGCAAGTATTGAATAAATATTGGGTAATGAACAAATAATAATTCATAATTTCAAGATAAAAAATATTATAAATTCCAATGGCCATCCCTATTACTTTCACTACTACTCATGGGCTCAGATTAGTTTGTATTCTTCATAGATTGTACACAAAAGCCAGATAGATTTTTCAAAATGTTATCAACCAAAATTGTTTTTTTTCTTATCCTTGCGATTGTGGTTATTTACGTAGATGCTCATCACAGTAAGTACAATTTCCGTGTATTGTGTCTGTACACAACGTACAGATATAGAACGTGTTTTTCGTGACGACATTCTATTGTTTTCCAGTTCGAGAACGTGATGTTTACGATGGACCTGGTTTGAATTCCGGACTGTTCGTGAGTATTGGAAGGTTTTTGGGACAAATTCCAGTTATTGGAAGAACCTTCGAAGGAATATTGAATTTTCTACAAGGCATAATGGATTTGATCTTCAGTCTGTTCTGAATCAACAAACAGGAGGTGTTTGCAGTTAGAGTGAAACTAATGATTGCTTCGAATAGTTAAACATTACACGTCGCGATAATGTGAAAATAAAATTCAATTAGAATTGATACAGAATTTGGGAACGACCCTCTCATTGATATTGGAATAATTTTTATATGATATAGAAGTGAAAAATGAAAGCAGAAGCGTATTGATATTGTAATGAGACTGATAAGAGGTTATGAATTATGAATGAGACTTCATCCTCTGACTATTGTTACAATTTGATTTAATTCTGATGGTGATATAATCTCCAGTGAATTTGTCAATGTTGGAGCATCAAATCATCTGTGTCAAGAAATTCATAGCTGTAATCACATATTGATTCATTCATAAGAATTGTAATAAAATTTCCTCCAATTAACACAACTAAATCGTCGAAAAGCTCATACGTCGTCACACAAATTAAAATAATTACTTTCAATTATTTTTTTATTGCACAACTTCCTGAAATTCTTTTCACCTTCAACAGGTAAATGTACACCATGAAATTACAGCAGGGAAAAAATTAGTCGAAATATTATTATGCCCTTGAATAGAACAACTTTATATGTTATATCCATTTCTTTTTAAATTTTATTGTATCTATAGAAATTGGTTATGATACTTAACTATTCACGTCATAATTCGTATATTACCAGCGATAGTTGTCACTAGGTAGTGACAAAATGATAAAATGACGAAAGAAAAATAATTACACAAAGGGGAAAAGAAATATTATAAACTACTTTTCGAAACCTTGAATTGTGTTATACCAATATAACGTACAGTCAACCGATGAGGATAATTGCGAATGTTCGAAACAATTCGCAATTTCGTGATAAGCAGGTATTATATATTCCGGACTTGGTGTCCAGGTATTTTCACAACAATTCCTGCTTTCAGTTCAGTTTCTTCTATTTTACATTATACCAAAGTGTATTTTCATTATCAAAATGTTTGCCACATCGAATAAAGTCGCTCTGTTTCTCATCATTTCGATGACATGTGTTTACGCAAATGCTCATCACAGTAAATATATCATACACATTTATCATTCAATAATGTGAGTTTTCAATACTTTATGGTATTCTTGTTCAATCAGTTGCAAAACGTCAAGCTGAAACAACAACTGCTGCACAAACCACTACAGCATCTACTGCAGCGACTACTACAACCACGGCAAGTCCACCTCCATCTGAAGATTCAGATACAGGACTGTTGAAATCAATTGGGAATTTGTTGGGTATGATACCATTACTTGGTGGTCCACTTCAAGGAATAATGAATCAACTTCACAAATTTTTGCATCCAATTCTCTCATTTTTATAAATTATTGAATGAAACTTCACCCGGAAAGAAAACGTAGGAATAAGTATTGATAAACCACCAAATAATTCTATTTCTTCAACATTCCACTGCAAAATGTACGGGTGATATAAAAATAAACGTCAAATGATTGAGGAGTAATTGTACTTAGAATTTTTCATTGCAATCTGACAGAGCAAGATGTTTTACTGGGTGATATGACTTGTCTTTGACAACTCCATTGACAATGGGTGACAAATATAAAAGAATTAGCATGAGAGAATGGATACGAGTGAATTTATATTTTCCTTGAATAGCACAAGTTCAAATGCAACACATTTCCAATTTTTATTAACATTTGTTGTATTCATGTGCAACAATAGATAATATTTAACCACATGAATCATAATTTATGGATGAACGACGATAGTTGCAACATGATATTATCAAAATGTAGAAAAGGAGGACGAAAATATTGTGAATACGGAAAAGGAAATGCAAACTACTTCTTAAAGCCTTGAATTCGTTGCCCTCATGTAACAAATACTCAACTGATGCATATAATTGTTAATATCCAAAGTACTTTGCAATTTCATGATAAGCAAATGGTATATATTTCCAAGCACCATGTCCTTTCAATACCACAATACCTACAACTTCCAGTTAGTTTGTTTTCTTATTTACATTGTTAACAAACACTCCATTAAATTCATCAAAATGTTTTCAACTCCGAGTAAAATCGCAATTTTCCTTATAATTGCAATGACATGTGTCCAGACGAATGCTCATCGCAGTAAGTACCTCACACATTTACTTCACAAATGAACAAAATGTCTGATTTGATATTCAATGATGTCGTCCGAGTAGTTGTAAAACGTCAAGCTGCATCAACCACTACTACAACAATGAGCAGCAATCCAGATCAAACCACTGCAGCAGCCACTACGGATGAAGAAGATACAGGGCTACTTAAATCCATTGGAGAGATGATAAGTGTGATACCAGTTGTTGGCCCTCTCATTCAATCAATACTCGACATGATTCATTCTGTTTTGCATCCAATATTTTCTTTCCTTTAAATAGATCAATGGATAACCTTCATTGCTCGTTGGTTCATGGAACATACACCTAACTTAAATACTTTCATGAGCTTTCAAGCGAAAATATCAATATGAAAAAATGAATTGAAGTAACAGAACATTCCAAATACAGTGTTGAAATAAATAGCTTTGGGTTTCTGGATATATCGACTTTTATTTGCGAAATCACCTGAGTTCCTTTCAAACTATAAATTATAACGCCGTGCGAAATCTGAAAGTTTGTTTATAAATAAATTAAACGGACGAATGGTCAACGGAAGAGTGTACACGTATCATATATGAATCACAGGCATGTGTGTGCGATGTAGCATAACTCTCAATTATCAATAGCGTTTATGCATGTGTTTGTGAATATTCGTATATAATTATACCATATCACTACTGTGAATGTCTGTATGTGTGTGTAAATGTTGTATTGAAGGTTTTTCATGGCTGACGGTTGAGGCACGCTTCGATATATGGGGTCGGAACTCATGTGCAGCTGTTCAACAAAATGTAAAGGGGTCCAAAGCCCCAACACCAAAAGCAAAAACATTACATTGGTGGGGAGGATATCGGGCACGCGCCGATGAAGGGGCACCCTCGTTACATTCATAACGGTTTGTACACTCTACGACACACATTACTGCGCGTTAAAAGTTTTTTCTATAAAATTATATTCACAACTGTATGTGAGTAGACGGATATTTATTAACAATTGGTCAGAGCTTTCGTCTAATCGAGATTTATATTTTTTGTGCAAGTGGCAATTGTCTTTTTTTATCTTTACTGCTCACTAATTTCGACGTTATTCTCATCCAGATTCATCCTTGTATTGCAGTTATAATGAAGAGGTCATCATCAGTAAGTGAATGAAAAGAGCTATGGAAGGATTTGAATTATCGGTTATGACTTCATTTATAAATTCATATTCCATTTGTCATTGTTTAGGCTCCCTGTCTTAGTGATGCAGATGAGAGTAAACGTGTGAAATATGTGAATCACGCGACACCAAATGCACGAGAGTATTTACAATTGGCTCTTGCCAAAGTGTTGGATCTTCAACGAGCAATTCAAGACAATACATACATTTCTGATAATACAAGTGATTTAGGTGATTATTCATCAGTTTCTTGTAATATATAATTCGTTCATTAAACTCACAATTCATTTATTATAACATGTCACAGGTGAATCAGATACCGATGAAGATCTGATGCGTGAAGTGTTGACGAAAGTATTCAAAGATCTTCCAGGATCACCTTCGTCTGTTTCTTCCATAATTGAACGTGCTACTCGACCATCATCACGTGAACACGAACGGATACGAGCTAAGAGCATCCAACTGACAGGTTATGATACATGTCGGAAGTTGACACTGGACTTTATGAAAAATGTTGTGAAACATACACCGAAGTGTGACAATAATATTTCATCACAACATGGAATACGCGTACAACACAACAATGAAGTATTCAATAACAGATATCGTCGGTGTGAGACAATTTCGAGAGATTATGAAATTCGTACTCGAATGCTCAAAAGTTTGGATCTTCATTTAGCTGTTAAACAAAAGGATTATACATTCAAATTGATGAGACTCTGAATGGATTTAGGAGAAAAATATGGTGGTTCATCATTTTTTTCTATTTTATTCGCCAGTTGTTTGCGATAGTGAAGGTTTATCTAGTCCTTTCATCAATGATGATGATCATTCCATTTTGTGAGCAATAGTTTTCACTCTAGTCAGTTAGACAATCGATCGCTAGTCTTAGATAAAAAATTAATTATAAAAAAAAATATTGATAAATATTGATATTGACTGGAGCACAATAAATTTTTTTAATGTAAAAAAAGTATTTATTTTGTCAACATTTTATTTGGCAATAAAAAAACATCATTCAGCTCAATTATTCTACAATAATCATTACAACTACAAATGTGTATCAACTTATGTTCAATTATTTGATACTTTCGAAAATAATTGCAGAAACCGTAATTTATTCTTACGGTTTTAGAACCATGGATTTTTTTTTCATAGAAATGAATATCAATCGATACAATAAATCCTCAATAAATCTCGGTAATTCATTTTTTTGCCCTTCGGTATGTTAGTCATTCTGTTATCACTGAAACGCATCTAAAACGCTTTTTTTTTATCCAAGTGCGCCTTTATCTACAGTAAATTATGCGTTTTTATGAGTTCATAAAGCCTTATGGACTTCTAAAAAAATATATGTATAGGTATATTTTTAGGGATATATATTCTGTTCTTATCTAATTCTACAAACTGCGGGAAAAATCTTTGCAACAGTCACAGATTATTCATACTTATCTATGAATTCAAAATTGTTTGCATTTTCTCATTTCGGATTGCATCTAATGCAACGTGAGCTTTGTGATCTACATCTTCATTGTTAATAATTTGTGATGATAATGAAGTGAATGACGTCGAGGACTACTTCGCGGAACAAATGCATATCGTCACGAAAAACAGAACACACATAATCAATTTCTGTATCTCTAAGCACGATAAAGAAATTAATTTTTGTTTCTTTTCAAGCTGCATATTAATGCTAATTCAATTGGCACGTTAATTTAAAATACTACTCAACTATAAGTACGAATAAAGTTTTGCATTTTTCAAATATGCCATCAAATAATATCAAAGATTTCCATTATCATTATAAGTAATAGAGAATGGGAATTCAAATGTTCTGTTACTTACTACTTCGAAATAATCATAAGAATCCCATCAATTACAGATAAACAATGATCCTAAGAATCCCGTGCAACTATGAATTGTTCTTCTATTTCAACGTTTTTTGGGTGTCCTTTTCGATACAGATGAAGAATGAGTGCGAGAAGAAGAAGAAGTCGCGGGATCGGTCGGCTCCTTCTCATGAAGTTTACCTCAGTGTTGTTGTACAAGTGTAGGACCATTGCCGGGATTCCGCCATGGGTCAGGTATATCGAAATGCGCTGGTACAGTCAATAGTGCATCATCTGCTGTCCGATTGGTGCTACAATTGTTTGGTTTGCTGCGCGTTGTGTTCACACATTCAATTGGCAATTTAATAAATTCCACCCGATAATCAAAGCCATGATTTACAACGCGAATTATTGTGTGCAAAGGTACTTCAATATATGGCAATTCTTCTGGTTTTTTATCCAAAAAGTACCCGATCAAACAACGCAATACTGCTTGATGTGATACAACCAAAACATTATTCGACTGTTGTAATTCGACAATGACCGGTTCAACACGTTGCATAATATCAACATAACTTTCACCCCATGGATATCTGTAACGCAATTTGTCCTGATCCCGCCATGCAAATTCCTGTATTCAATAAAATTTACAAAAGAACGTATAAAATTTCTCATATGAAAAGAAGTAACGAATTGTTACGCATATTTTCTAAGAATTGCGTGTTAAGTTCTACCTGTGGATAAACCTCTTGCATTTCTTCGTAAGAAAGCCCTTCACAAACGCCAGCATGAAGCTCATTAAGTTCGGACACATGCTCTTGAGGTGCTTCAACACCACGGGCAGTTGCAATTGTTCGTCTTAACTGACTTGTCATCACGCGTAAATCCGAAATGTGCATTGCATTTATACGTGTTGCTAATGCTTGAGCGTAACGTTCACCACGTCCACTCAGTACAGCATCACCTCCAATTTTTCCAAGTACGTTATATTCACTTTCGCCATGCTATTTCAACAAGAAGACAAAACAATAAAACAATTAATTAATTTTTATGATTTGGAGAACTGACCAAAGTCAATTGACTATTAAATTATTCAACTACGATTCTTTCTCTTTCTCCCAATCAACATGACCTCGTCGAAATTATAAACATAATAACGATAATGCAGAATATAAGTTGATAATTAATATCACTCACTCGTGAAAAGTAGAGGGTGTGTGGTTTGATTGCCACAGTGCTTATGTATCCCAGAATTGTCGACTCAACATGACCTGAGACCTTGTGGGCGTGTATATCCATTGTAACGGTGTCAATGGTGATACGTGGATAAATAATTTCATCCATCGGCTCATATGCGCGTACATAATGCGACACTTTCAGTTGTAAATCCTCTGCTGCCATTATCGGATCCATCCCCTTATAATCTTCACTGTGACGTATGACCTCTTGATAATTATGCTCCAATGCAATAGGATCATTACAGACACATTCAATGAAGAGCACACGATAGCCCAACTGGACGGTGAAGTACTCAAATACCTCAGTGCGTTGATCCTTACGAACCAGGCAACCATCCAAGATCTTTTGATTGTTTTTTCCCAAAAAGGAAAAAATCAAATGAGAAAATCTTTCTTTTCTACCTGTTTCTTTGTTCATTTTCTTAAATTTTGGGATAGGATTGGGTTTGATAAGGAGTTTTAGTAGGGCAGGATATAAGTTTTCTGCTTTGTTTTGTGTTTTTTTTTTTGGTTCACATATGCTTACAGCAACAGTGTTTCCAGATGCCAGCCATGCAGCGCAATCGTGCATTGCGTCGCGGGTTGCTAACGACCTCAATGCCGAATTAGCCGCATGATCAGGACGAAATAGCTCGTGGGTACCATAGAATTCCAATTTTTTTCGTCTATAGTCACTCACACGCATCACTGAAAATACCAATGAAAACAGAGGTGTTTTTTTCTCTCATTAATTGATGTGAGTTGATTTAATGTATAAATATCAATGAATGATGACATTATTCAATATCAGTAGTTGAAGTTATATAAATGAATGAAGGGCATGAAATGAACACATTTTAAATTGCAACACTATGATCTCTGCCAATTTTGCTGTTCAGTGACGTGATGAGTGAGTTTATCTCTAGGCGTGTGGCGAGGTCGATGGACTTAAGCATTACGTTATGCGGTTTCATTGACGTTCTTATTTTTGTCAATTGTATGAAATGACAATACTCATATCAAGATGAAATATTATTTCTCCAGTTCACCTTTGGTAGAAATCCCATTCCAGTTGAGTCGTCGTGAAAGATTGTGAGCAATTAGGGATTTGCCACGCGCTGGTAAACCGGACGTAGCAACAACTACGCCAGAAAATTTTCTCGGGGGTTTTGTCATTACTGTTGCTCGTGCCGACGACTCTTGACTGCTTTCTGCAAAATTATTGAACAATTATTGTAATAGACTGTACATGATGAATATTCTTATTGATTAATGAGTCTCAATTACCAATTTTACACATCGTATCAATAAACTCAAGTGATGGTTATGAACTAACAACTCATCGGAGTATTAAATCGTATTGAATAAAATTATTTATGCCAAATCCTCTCTAATAAAATCATTTCAAGGATAATATTGGACAATTTTTGTCTGAATCGCATTAAAGTTAGTTGGATACTGAAGATGCGTCGTCTAAACACGTCCACTCATAATATTCTGGATCTATTTCTGAACATCAGTGCTCTATTCATTTTGGCATGACAATTTCATGGAAAATATCTGACTCTTAACATTCTCGTTACCACTCACACTTACATTTTCATCAACAAAGACGCACTATCATTATTTTCTTATACTCAATTATTTTGCATTAGTATAAACATTTCGCCGGAAGTTACGACGAAGAAGTCTCCACGTCATTCTATAACGCAAGTTGAACACAACACTGACGACTGCCACATTATTCTACATAACTTTATGTTGTAACTAACATTTTTTAAAATGGTATCGTTCGAATGTTGATAAAGAAATATTTCTAAAAATACCAATAAAAATGCTCACGTTTTGACACGCAGTAAAAGGTTCCATCATACAATTCAAGTAAATATTAATTGATATTTAATGATCACCGGGCGACTTTTGTTTGCGCCACTGAAAAACATGTTCAATCGAATTCATTACGACATTAATGAATATAACACCATGCGGTCATGTTTTGATGTGCGCATGCACTTAACAATAATGAGAATTATTTTGAAATTAAAAATACGATTAATATTTTCCTGTAAACGCGTGATATTTATTTGAACATTGATATCTTTGACATGTGTATGAGCAATAGGTCAATTTGTGTCTGGTTTCTTAATCTTTATAGTTGTGTTAGAAATAGAAAGAAAATATGTAGAGTAGTAAACACAATTTTTTCAATTCACTACAATGGAAGATATCCCGACGCAACACCATGTAAACACAGATATAAAATTTTTTCTCACATATTAAAGATAGACGGCATTGATAATGATGAAAGGAAAAGAGTACGATAAGACACCGAACACGAAACAATTGAATTACTTTCCATATACTCGAATGCATTGTCATTATCAATGACTAAACCCTGTTCAATAATTAATATTGACGATGATGATATCGTACCTATCAGGAACATTCATCACAAAATATGAATAATGAAAATAAAAATATAAAATGCTAAAATAATGCGGTAATGGTGAGAGATAAATGAAATAATTGTGTGTATAGTGATTTAAATCAATTGACTGAACGAAATTAAACTCTCGGATAGACGTAAATTGAATGTTTAATGGGAGAAAATTGCTTCAATGTTCATTGGTTGAATAAAAAGACGTTACAACTTGGAATTATAACCAAATGAATGGACAGGTATTCCGCAAAGGTCAAAGTCCATGGTGGAATAATTCATTGAAGTATAAACAGAAATTTTTGAAATAACAGTTCTACATTACACTTTTTTTTACAAATAGTGTTAATTACTATTCTGCATGAAATAATGATTCAATCACTATATTCAATAGACATTTTTTTCTGCACGTTATAAGTACCTATGTCGATATATTTCAATTGATTAGCTAGAGAGAAAGTGCGTTGAATTGAATTAATATTCACATTGATAGTTGTTATTATGCATGAAAAAGAGAAACGCCCTTTTTATTGACGATAAGATTTGAGACTTGAACAAAACCTGTTCCACCAAATGCGTTATGTTTCACACTTATTTACCATTCTGGTGAGGCTTGGGAACCAAAGCCACATACGAGGCCAAAATAAACCGGGCCAGCGATTGGTTAAACTTGGAGGCACGTCGACGATATTTTTATTTATCGAAATAAAAAACCTGTTCTTCTCCAGCACCACGATGGACATCTTTCCATTGTAAGGATATTTATATATTCAGAATACCAAAGCTTCTTAATGAGCACAGATAAATCGAGATTGAAGTATTTCATGTAAACATCAAAACGAAATATCTTCTTGCTTCATTAATTTAACAGAGTCATTGGCCTTTTTCAGTCATTTACTTTTTTTTTTATGGTGATGATGATGATTAATAGCATTTTCAGTTGTAAAATACCGCACAGCAGACAGCGTTCAATATGCAGAGACAGTGATAAGATGAAGAGACAAAATAATCTCAAACGCCTCAAAGAATGTTTGAATAATTCGATTAGTTGACATAGTTTCATTTACTGACGTCAAATAGCATTGCATTGAATCGTTATCTTCAAGTTTTTCCACTGCACTCGGAATCTACTACGAAATCAATAAACATCCACCGTTGTCTGATGACGCAACACAATACACATGGACCAATCTCATTATATGAGTTAAACATTGACTGAGACAAGTTCAAATGTTCAACATACTTTGAACATAAATATTTACCAATATCGAGAACCGGAAAAATTTTAAAATCATTTGACCGCTGTCACCCTTTGCATTCGTGAATAAAGTTAAAGTCCAACAATTACGAGGTTGCGAGTTACGAAATATCTCTAATAAATATACATAATTTAATATCAATTATTGAAATATCTCGGTGTAATAAAATGTTAATGGAAGTGTTGAATGATTTATCGAACTCACCTTGATGCTTTTCTTCAGCACAAGGCGCCATTTTGGTGGCCGCACTCGATTTCGTTGTATTTAAACTCGTGGAAGCAATATTTCCAACAGCAGTGGCTACGCCACCATCAGTTTCTTGTAATAATCCAGACTGGAGTGCCAGCTTTCTTACAGCGAGACAGTAACCGAGAATTGGTGCAGCCAATAAGTCCAAGCACGCTGCTACCCAAGGCATATGACGATATCACGGACAAATATTGTCCGGGAATAATTTCTTGTATCCTTGATGAATCCGTTTTTCAATATACTTTTTTTCAGTAATAATCAAAAATATATTACCCTTGGGTACTTCAATTTAAAATCAAGATGGGAATAGGGTGGATTTGATTATCCAACTGATCATCAATTATTACAAATATTCCTCAAATGAACATTAACGATGTTAAATTTGCATCGCTTCCTTGCATTTGTAAATAAAACAATCCACGGCTAAAGCTCTTCAGAAAAATGATCACTGCTGGTGTGTCGTATAATTGACAAGAGGTCCTCCCTCATTCCAATTTGCTTTATCCTCACTTCCGGAGCCAGTTTGTGGATTTGGTTTACTATCGAGTTGATTAGAATTATCTAATCACACGAAAAATGATTAAAATGTATTCAACTTGGTTCCTTCTCTTTTTCCTCTTTAATTTTACGAATAGATAAAAATCGTTATACTTTTATCTACGATTTCACAGCTGTTTATACTGTCCAAGTGTCGATCAATATTGATTGATGATGTATAAATATACCATTGACAGTAATTGTCGTGCGTTTATTTTACGTATACGAATCACATAGTCGGATCGATATTCCACCCTTGAAATCACTCTACCAACTTCGTGTTCAACTCGAACCACCCCTCTAACAAGAATCGTAATAATCCTATTACGATTCTTGTCGCTTCTAGAAAAATTTCCAACGTTTTTCCTTCGTATCACACCAGAATTCTTATTACTGTTGAATCAACAATAGACAATAATAATTCTTCTTATTCACCATTGGCAACCATATGAATATCGTCAGTAGTCCAACAACAACACATCGGAATATTCTATTTCTCGCTTGCCTCAATCTTTATTTTTGTACCAGCGCAGATGTGTCGTATGTGCATTGCATGCATGAACATATACATTTAAATTTCGCATGAGCGTTTTCTTTCTCCTCTCATGTATATATTCTCAAACGAAAACACACACGCACACTTATACACTAACAATTTGGGTGTCGTGTGCTAATAATGGTGGTGCCCTCTACCAATCCAGTGCATCCCGTGTATTTATTTTAGTATTATTTGTTTTTTTTTTACAAGTTATACTTTGTTCCCTTCGTCACTGCAGATTTTTTTCGGGGGCTTTTCCCGCGATGCTGAAGAAAGACGAAAATACAGATGACTTCACTTATTATTATTGTTATTATTACAAACTTGAATGCTTGATCAAATATGTGAAAATGCAGTAGAGATTCCTTTCGTTATTGTTCATTCAGTATTTTTTTTTTACTGATAATATCATTTCTATTTGTTTGATTTATTTTTCCTTCTTTTTGAGTTATATGTTAATGGGTATGAATAACACACCATTATCTTTAGTTGCTAATATTTTTCTTCTTCGTTGTTTTTGTTTAATAATATGAGTGGAAGAACGATGTGGTGAATATCAGAGAGATACGTATAATGCGAACTGAAAGCACGAACTAACCTGTTTCTTGTCCCGCGCATGGCTTTAGTATCGATCGGCTCGCACTCCCTCTCTGTTACTCTTTCACTCTGTGTGAATATTTGTCGTCTGCCTCATTGCCCACTCTCTCCGTCTGCTGTACATTCTGTATATATGTATATATGTATTTGTTTTTTTTTCTTATTTTGTCGTTGTCCCTGTCTTTCACCATCTTTCTCCTACTCTGTTTCGTTCTCTCACTTCCCCTCTTCACCACTACTTGATAATGTTGCGCATTTATCACAAACAGTTTGCGTGTGCGCCCAATCCCAATCCAAAACCAGCTCTCATGTTGGAACTAAACCAGCTGGTAGAATAAAATGAACACATGGATGATTATTTTTTTTGTTTTTATGTTTGTGTGTGTGTGTGTGTTCTGCAATTGGAATAATAAATCTGAATAGATATGGTGACATGGATTTGATTGTGGAGGGTGAGATGGCAGTGAGAAATGATAAGAGAATTGGAAATGAATTGTTGAGATTGGTTGTCTATGTCAATTGTGGATTTAATTAGATTTTGGAGTCAATGTCATGAATTTTTATTTATTATACTGAGTGGATTAATTGTTCTTATGATGTGGATTGGTATTTATGAATGTGAGAAGACGATTTTGAAAGTACGAGGATAATTCATCACTGCGAAATAATTTATTGTGTTTTTCTTTCCGTCGGTAGGATGAATTCCTATTTGTCTACACTCACGTGACAATTTTTCACAGATATTCCATATTCTATGCACTTATAGAGACGATAGATTTTTGTGAATTAAATTTCGTAGGATAAATCAGAGAATTCTCGAGTTATTTTGAAATAATTTTGGGTTTTTTCATTTTCATTGCAGTAAACACATCACATGGATATCAACAATTCGATTGAACGAAAACATTGATTTGATCATCGAACAATATTGATAACGAGACGTTGTTTGAAAATTAATGATAATTAAGCATGAAGATAAATTAGTACACATGGATTACATAATGTTTTTGGTTATCAAACTCGCTTTACCGACTTATATAATATAGATATATACACATGCGTAAACAAAAAATACATTAGCGTGTGGCAGTTTGTCATTAAATGATAAATTACTTGCATTGTCCTTCATTACATTCTCTGAATCAATTCATAAACATTATTTTATGATGCATTATGAAATTCAATTCTTAACTTTTCCTCATTCAAAATTTCCCCAGGACTGTTCATGAAATCTTATGATGGAGAATTTTCCATCGTGTCATAAATTTTATAGGAATTATTTTGCGGATAATTTATTAATAAATAAAGTGAGGTAATGCGAAAATAGAATGTATAGTACATATATGTGTTGTATGTATGTATACAAGGAATAGGTTTGCGTCAATGATATTTCATCCCCACCACACTAATTCTGTCCTCGGGATCAAAGTCCAGGGACTTTAGTTTATTAGATCATTGTAACATGAATATAATTTGTCTTTAAAATTACTCTGAAACATTTTCACTTGGCGAACAGCAGCTGTCACGGGATGTTTTCTGTTTTTTTTTTGAGGAAAAATCAAAGAGAAAAAATATTATAATGAAGAAATAGAACAGTTTTATTACAAATGTTCAAGATGAGATCGATTTTCATGTTATTTTTTGTATTGCTGTTCAACGTAATAGAACGACTAATTGTTTATCAGTTGAAGAAGTTAATTACAATAATGAATTCAACAAACAAACATGTCTAGACGCAAGAACTATAATTAGAAATCTTGAATGAAAATTATTTCCCGCTCATAAAAAGCGTCGATAAAAAAGTTGAATTTTAATAATTCATAACCTAATTAGGTAAATGTTTCGTTCAACTTGCGAATCGAGACTTTACGCGAATCGAATTCATAATCGCGCCATCTTTCGAAATATTGATACAACTGTGCACGACTTTACCAACAGCCAGCAAAAATCTTTTTTCTTTTTGGCGGTTGTTTAATGAACTCTCAATGAATTTGTTTCAATTTTTTTGCAACGCCGACAGCAATCGGATTATTTAAAGTGAGACTACCTTGAGTAGGAGTTGTTGCAAGAGTTCAAACTGCACAGAGTCCATATTGTGAGTGGTGCATATTGTGAGATTTGAAAGAGTTGGAAATGGAGACTCATGCGAATTAATTGCCAGATATGATCCAACATAATTATAGGGCAGTGGCTTATACTATAATGAGAGTAGAATGATTCAAGTCAAGTTGGGAAATGTAATGCTATATTAGTCGTGCTACAGAGTTCGAACTGCCAGTTCGTAAATATTCTTGTGATCATTCGGTCCATGATTTTAGCATCTCGAGATTATTTTCCGAAAATTGATTGGTGCTGTCGATATAGTGAAGGACGAGTTTGAATGCGGTTGTGAAAAGATGGCTTTTGACACAACCGAAATACTCATTTATTCTACTGCGATTATTTTCGCATTATATTATTATCTAACGTCCAATTATGATTTCTGGAGAAAACGTGATGTGAAAGGACCGAAGCCAATCCCGATATTTGGAACAATCAAAGATGTCATGTTCCATAAATACTCAGTTGGAACTTATCTGAAAACTGTTTATGATCAGTTTCCGAATGAACCGATGATTGGAATTTATGCGAACCAGGAACCCGTGATGATACTCAATGATATGGATATGATCAAGACCATTCTCATCAAAGATTTCAAGAGCTTTGTTGATCGTGGTATGGGAATGAGTGAAAAACATGAACCATTGACAGCTCATCTGTTTAATTTGGAAGCAAGACGTTGGCGTCCACTGAGAACGAAGCTTACACCTGTCTTCACATCAGGAAAGCTTCGAGAAATGTTTTATTTGTTGATTGAATGTGCTAATCAACTTGATGAGTATCTGGAACACTACGAAGGAAAGTCTATTGATATTCGGGAAATATCAGCTAAATTTATGACTGATACGATTGGTGTTTGTGCTTTTGGTCTTCAAGCAAATGCATTGGCAGATGAAGACAGTACGTTTCGCAAAATGGGTAAACGTATTTTTGATAGTGGATTAATCAATATCATCAAGTTCCGATTGAGAAATTTTTCGCCAACTCTATTCAATCTTGTTGGTGGATTTCTCGTTGATAACGTACTCACAAATTTTTTTCTTGATATGACTCGCGATACGGTGGAATATAGGAAGAAAAATAACATCAACAGACATGATTTCATCGACTTGTTGATGGCTCTCCAGAATGAGCCGAGTAAAGTTGATGACATTGGTAAGATACGACATGATATGAGACTTATCTTGAAAGGAATCATTTCATAAATTCAATTTGCTGTCCTCTTCAGAATTGACTAATTCTCTTATGGCTGCTCAACTGTTCGTCTTCTTTATTGCTGGCTTTGAAACATCATCATCGACATCAAGTAACTGTTTACTTGAATTGGCACTAAATCACAATGTACGTGATAAGTTGCGGAGAGAAATTCATGAAGAATTATCTAAAACAGATGGGGTTCTCACATATGACGGGATAAAAAATATGCAATACTTGGATAAGGTGGTTAATGGTAATCAAACTGAGATCTTGACTTGCAATCATCGTTACTCCTTTGTTTGTTCTAAATAGAGATAAACAAATTTCTTTTCGACAGAAACGTTACGGAAATATCCACCAGTACCTATTATAATGAGGAAAACAACAACTCCTTACACATTTCCAGGCACAAAAGTGTCAATACCAGTTGGTATGAAAGTTTGGATCCCGATTTTCGCAATTCAACGTGATCCGAAGTATTTCCCCAACCCTATGGTCTTCGATCCTGAAAGATTCAGTGAAGAAGCAATCAAAGCTCGTCCTCACATGACATTTTTATCATTCGGGGACGGCCCACGGAATTGTATTGGTAATTGGATTCATCAATTTTATCCAATCTCGACATAGATATGTATGAAAATTTAATACGTGTGATAATTATTATTTTCAATTCGTTTACCCAGGTGCTCGTTTCGGACGTATGCAAACAAAAGTAGCTCTTGTGAAGATCTTGCAGAATTACACAGTCGATGTCTGCGAAAAAACTGATAAGGATTACGAGATTAATCAAAAGATGTTTTTACTAGCACCGAAAAATGGTGTTTATCTAACGATTAAAAAACAAAAAGTTGTATAATAACATTAAAAATGCCAAGAATATTTTTCGACTCGTGAACTATCATAATGAAACAATCATAATAAAATGTAGTATAAAAATAAAATTATTTTACTGATTAATTTAAAACGACAACATTTCTTTCATTTGATATATATTTGTATTGGTTTTGATTCAGTCATTCCTACCACTGTCTCTTTCCGCTATTGATAATAACATGGTAACAAATGCATAGAAGATACGAGGACTATGAAAAATGGAAACATGTCCTCCAGCAGAAACTTAAGAGATACCATTTGAAATTCCGAACAGGATATAACTATTCATGGTTACCAACAACACTCAGTCATGTCACCAATAATAAATTCATATAGAAAAATTGCAATTGATATGGTTCAACTGTGAATATAAATGTTGAAATACTATCGGGCACAAACGCTTTACCAAAGTTTGCCATAGTTTAGTCACCAAGAATTTGTTCTTTGAACTGCAGCAGGTGTTACAAAAGTCAATCAACAGTAACGTGATTCACAGCATACAAAATTGTCGTGTAATGCATCATAGAATTTTGCAGAACAATGGAATTTGATACGACAGGAATACTTTTTTGTGTTTCGATATTTCTTATTACATTGTATTATTATTTGACGTCAACTCATGATTTTTGGAAGTCTCGTAATGTTGTTGGACCCAAACCAATTCCCATTTTTGGAACTATCAAAGATTATGTATTCAGTAAGTACTCGATGGGAAGTTACTTACGTCACGTTTACGAGCAGTTTCCAAATGAAAAAATGATTGGGATTTATACGGGTCAAGTACCTGTGCTCCTGCTCACTGATATGGAGTTGATCAAGTCCATGTTAATAAGAGATTTTGATAAATTCATGGATCGTGGAAGTGGTATGCATGAAAAAAATGAACCATTGACAGTTCATTTATTCAACTTAGAAGCAAAACGTTGGGGTCCATTGCGAAAAAAATTGTCGCCTGTTTTCACAGGCGCTAAATTACGGAAAATGTTTTACTTATTGTTGGAATGTTCAGAGAAATTGGACGATTACATTAATGAGGTGAACAAGAAACCTGTAAATGTTCGTGATGTTGCAGCAAGATTTATGATTGATGTGATTGGTATTTCTGCTTTTGGTCTACATGCAAATGCGTTGACTGATGAAGGCAGTGAATTTTTAGAGATTAGCAAACGCATTTTCAGCACCGGTTGGAGGAATATGATAAAAATAAGAATGAGAAATTATACTCCACGTTTGTTTGATTATATTGGTAGTTTCTTTGTCGATCATGTTATTACGAACTTTTTCCACAATTTGACTCGTGAAACTGTTGAATACAGAAAGAAGCACAGTAGCAATAGACATGATTTCATTGATTTGCTGATGGCGTTGCGAGATGAGCCAAGTAAAGTTGGTGACATTGGTAAGACAGCAAAGAGTACAGATTTTATTCCAGTTGGGATCGTCAGATAATTTTTGAAATACCTTTTTATAGAATTAACTGATAAACTCATGGCTGCACAACTTTTTATTTTTTTCCTCGCTGGTTTCGAAACATCATCGTCAACTGCTAGCAACTGCTTTTTCGAACTTGCGATGAATCATAATATTCGTGACAAACTGAGGGAGGAAATCAGAACAGAATTAGCTAAAACAAATGGAGTTATTACGTATGATGGAATTAAGAATATGCAATATCTTGACAAAGTGGTTCATGGTATGAAAAATTCAGTGGCTGATGATCACGCTGGCAAATTTTAGCTATGTCTGTATATGAAATTGATGATTTATCCACAGAGACGCTACGAAAATATCCACCAGTGATGCTGATTGAACGAAAAACAACTTCTCCATATACATTTCCAGGTACCAAGGTTTCAATACCACCTGGTACACATGTCTGGATCCCAACATTTGCAATTCAACGGGATGATAAATACTTTCCGAATCCAGATGTCTTTGATCCTGAAAGGTTCAGCAATGAGGCGATGGAAAATCGTCCCCAAATGGCATTTTTGTCATTCGGACAAGGCCCACGAAACTGCATTGGTATTTTTAATTTGTTTGAGCTTTTCTTTTGCATGTTTCCGTATTTCAATTTTGCTCTTTGTAGGATCACGTTTTGGGAAAATGCAAGTCAAAGTAGCAGTGGTGAAGATTTTGAAAAATTATTCGGTTGATGTGTGTGAAAAAACCGACAAAAGCTACAAACTTAACCCCAAATCAGTTTTGTTGACACCATTAGCTGGAATTCATCTTAAAATATTCAAACAACCTCTTGGACTTATACAATAAATTTTGTTTCGTTGATGCGAATATGAAGCAAGAATTATTGCAATCTATAAAAATGTCTACTGATGTATCATTTAAATAAAATATTTGTATTCAAGAATTTTTATTCTTTGTGATGAATCCATAACATTCCTCAACGAATTATTTTATCCAATCATTCATATTCACAATTTCATCAGTTATAATTCTATCGCTAGTTGTGTCAGTTGTAGCCTAGGGTAGTCGAATTGTAATTTATTCATGTGGAAAGTAAATGACTCATTTAACTATTCAGTGTTTCACACGTCGAGGTTAAATTTTGTTGACAATGCAGATATTGTAATACATAATATTTGTAATTCCAAACACAATAATTGTAAATTCATGAAAGATATGTCGTTAGCAATGTGGATTTGTTTTTCAAAGTGAGAAAGATACTATCATGACATGAAGTATTGTAAAAATCTGTATAGCTATCTTCGGACCTGATTCATATCATAAATAAATCATCAGGATTATAGTTACAATCAATAGTGACATTGGGAACACACAAATGTTAGAAAGGTTCCAATAGCAAATGTGATTTCGTCATGTTCATACAGAAATGAAAATAGTTCTTTGATTCCTGGAATTGTTAACTTAAAGATTTAGGTTATGTCATTGAATGAATTGGCTTTCTTGAAAATTTCTGTAATGTGATGCGATATGGATCATCATTTCGAAAATGGCCCTGGATGCAACGAGAATATTAATCATTTTCATAGTCCTATTAGCAACATTTTACGATCATCTGACAGTAGTTCATTGTTTCTGGAAGTATCGTAATATGACCAATTCCTGTTTGAGGTACCAACGTAGATACACATTCTGGCAAACACTCAACTGCGATTCACTCGAGGACCATTCATGATGAGTGTCAAGATGAATTGATGATTGGAACTCATGATCTCAGTGTCCTGCTACCCAAACACCTACCAAGATTAGGTTCTAGCAGAGACTCAAGTTCATTCATGATTGGATAAGGATTAACGAGAAGTATGAACTTTAACAAGGGAAAAATTTATTCCAACCCGAACTTGTAACTTTTCAGAATTTAATTTTGCTTTTTTTTGTTGTAATTGTTAGGCTTCATGGAATCGTCTGGCTCTACATTGTCTGTGTTGTATAACGAACTTTTTATCCAAGTTGGATACAGCGAAAACGTTGCATGAAAGTAAACAAGCTCAGCACTGACTGCAATACTGCAAAGTCATGCAGTTTGCGATAAAACGGATGAAAGTATGTGTTTGACGAGAGAGAATTCTTATCATTTGCGTAAACTAGTATTTGAGTATAGATGGGAAAAGAACATGTTTTGTCCCATCGATAAAAACAACACACTGATGACGAATGAATGTATGTCCATGGGAATAAAATATTAGAAAAGAAATTACGTTATCAATCGTTCATCTACATTCCTCAATGATGAATATGTATAACTACTCATTTCAAGTTTTTTTTCCGAGTTAATTGGTACACTATGAGCCATGTTGAACAATTCTTACACCGCTGGCTTAATTGAGAATAGCCAACGGCTGAAATTATTCATTAT
Source organism: Meteorus sp. PSUC_FEM 10030008 (assembly GCA_018881525.1). Taxonomy (NCBI): domain Eukaryota; kingdom Metazoa; phylum Arthropoda; class Insecta; order Hymenoptera; family Braconidae; genus Meteorus; species Meteorus sp. PSUC_FEM 10030008. The sequence goes on from JABMBR010004623.1 coordinate 21,970, forward strand.
CTTAATGTCCCAAAGATTCTGAGGGTCTATCAACGGACTGATAGAAATTATGAGATTAATCCGAATATCTTTGTGCTAACACCTAAGAACGGCGTGATACTTAGAGTAACTAATCAGCGATGATCATTCCTGAGATAAATCATAATGACACTAATGGAGCCCTATTACGTCATCTAATATTTAATAAATGTATAGAAGTATTTCCATCTAATCCAACTATTTATTGGACTTCCCAACAGGAAGAAGACAAATTGAATTCAAACCGAATCACGGTATCCTCTTATGGAGCATATCATACAGTTTTGATCATTAGGAAGTTCATTGAAGTTATCTTGTCATTGTTTATGCGTAGTTGGTCAATTAGGGCAATCGAGAGAAATCGGCGTGAATTGGCACGCTGGAAGAATATTTCATTTATGCGGTTGAACTCAACCAACAACTGCTTCTCATGACTATATTCAATCAGAATGTTATGGAGATTATAATGTCTTTCAGTTATCAATAGTATCATTTCTCACACTGTTGGCATAATTGAGAATAGCCAAGAGCTGAAATTATTCATTATCTTAACGATTTGGAGTTTTTGAGGGCATACCGACAGCTTGTGAGGAATGGATATACAACTCATTAACGACAGTTTGGGATTGAAGCTACACGGAGAAAAAATTAATGTAAAAATTACTGTCTGTGGTAACATAGTAATCCAGGACTATACTCTCAATACCTTCACTTTTATATTTGTATATCTCAAAAATTATAATTCACTCATGATTTTTTACAATTGAAACATAGTAATTCTTACAAATGATCCCTGTAATAAATAGCAAAAATGAATTTTACAATGTGACATATGAATCATTTC
>JABMBR010004624.1:0-22828 GCA_018881525.1 Meteorus sp. PSUC_FEM 10030008
TATATATATATATCTTTTTCAACAAACATGAATTTTTATTTTGCCATTTCAATTGAGTTTTTGATGAAAATTTGATGTAGTTCATGAAATATAAAACGATGTACATGACGGTGACTACGTGGCTGCAAAATGTCTCTTTTGCATGATTATCAGTAACGAAAGCTGTTATGGTTGACTGTAAACAAAATACGCACACAAAAACAAAACATCTAAGATCGGAGAATCAATGAAATTAAATTTGTATTGAGTACAACAATCGTAGTGCCAGTATTGTTTACTATTGATGGGATCTCACTCTGAGGATTAGATTTTATTAGAAAATTCAAGCTTCAAATGCAGGCTGCACTGTGATTCATCGTTTATAATTGTTTCTCACTATGTAGGTTTGAGATAGAACTAGGGTCAGTTAAGTTACCTTTGACGCCCAAGTCATCACATTGCTATTCGAATGCTTCAGACTCCCATTCCATCAAGCTTCATATATTACCACAATCAGGTTATTGTACCTGCAGGTCACATCAGTAATATCTACAATCAATGTCAAATGCAATCTGCGTTGGCCACCGAATGTTCATGAACCAAAGTACATAATTCAATATATTAACGTAATTCGAATGAATGTGATGAACAAATCGGTAAATTATTGACCGACACAAAAAGATAGAATAAACATGGAAGGTATGAGTATAGAGGATTTGATGAAATTGGAAGGTATGAACGATGAAATATCGTCGATAAAATATAAAATGTTCGTATGTACTTGCCACGATCACTCAACTGAAATGCTGCTTTCATATCTCCACCCTGCATTTAGTTGCAGTGATGTATATGTGTACTTATTCCGATTCTCCATCCGTTGGCTAACATATTTGCATGCGTGTATGGATAATATCTATATGAGAGCGCTGCTGTGTTCGTCAGGATTTATTTCATTTTTTTTTTCATATCAACTTCAATATTTTTTCCTCTTGATTAAACATTATAATATTTCACGAATAAATGCTCGAATAGCCTCGGAATGTAGCGGATATCGTGTTCTCTCTCCTCTTTTACCTGTATGTATAATTGACACCAGTTTATTTCAGTGGTGGAAAATTTTCGCAGCAAGCGTGCGGAGAAACTTCGGATATGCTGGGACGAGAGGAAAAAATGCAATACAAATTGCAACGAAACTCAGCTGCAAAGTAAATTTTATTTTGCCGAGAGAAAATGGTTGGTTCTTTCATTCCACCCAGGCGGTTCACTCAAAATGAACGTAGTTCGATTATTCATGAATGTAGTCCAACCCTTGCATTGGAAAAAAAACGATATGTAATTCTGTAGTGAATGCATTATGCTTGTGGAATGACATGTTATAAGATAAGTATGAAAACCCCGTCATTTTGACTACACACACACAATGCAAAAACAATGCTGATAACACAAATCAATTGAGTAAAATGATTGTTCTTACAAAGAAAAAAGAATTCTTCTTAAGTCAGAATGCAAATGTAATGAAACTGTAATTCATCCAATGAATCTGCGAGATACATTATCATTCTTTGATGTATCACGAACTAACCACCTTCTTCAGCAGAAATCAAACTCATTCAGTAGAGAGATTGGATATAGCAAAGAACACAACCCAATTTCAGGATCAAAATTCCACACTTTCATGATTCGTTCAATGAATGGATATAATTATCTTTAATATCCATAACTGTAATCGATATATTTCTTTTGATACAGTGCTGTGTACCTCTACCATGGAAATTACCAACAATACTCTAACTTCCATCAGAAGTCTTGTAATCAATTCTAAACTGACATCATGCCCGGATAACTGCATTCTCCGGATACAGAAAAAACAGAACATTCTCAACTACACAAAAACTAAGGAGTGTTGGCTCCATTGCATATATCGTTATTATCCCTTCTGACATTTTAATTGTCATTATAATCCGACACATTTTACAATTCCGTTAATTGAATACGTTATTCGACATCATGATTTCGCATACAAATAGACAACCTCCTACATGCTGGAGCAAGTGTGAGAATTATATACGTCCTTATATATATGCAATTCGACGAGCGAGGTAACATATTCAATTTCACGCTGTCTGCCGAAAGTGCAGAACAGTTGAGCATACAACATTTAATTCAACTATACGAGGAGTATGTTGCTCCTATTCCTTTCACATTTCACTGTCATCCCCTTGTATTTGATGGCACGAGGAATCAGGTTTCGAAATTAAAGAAGAAGCCATTCAGTAATCATGAAATTCGGTATAACATTGATCACTTTTCCCGCTCATCATTAGCAGACGACGAAAATTCCTGTGCTCCACATTCTTTCAAATAATTTTCGTTCGTAATAAGAGAAATCGGAGTCACGATGTCGCGTTGAATGCCTCTAAAAAATTTCTCTATTTATAGTTCTCATTCATTCCAATTCTTATGCAAGTGAACTACCCATCAAACTAACTATATTTTGCTGGCCAACTCGTACGCTCACCTTCACCCAACAGCATGTCGTTTATGGAAAAGTGGTTTGAACTAGTTCCAATTGACCCACGGTAGAAACTTCTGAAACTGCAATAGGTGCACTCCATCTCAGTTGCACTGAAGATATTATACACCGAATATTGTGCACCAGCCATGCGACATTGGAGTAAGTGTACGATAGTGCAACTATTACTACTGCTTCAGTTGTTGATGTTGTATACAAACGCACATACACGTGTGAAGTAAACATACGTCCTTCCGACGCATGGTCTCTTACCCCTTCCGTCAACCTCACCCTTGATGCGCCTCGCTTCATAAAGAACCGGAGCGAACCTCGTATCCCAAAGTGGTTCTGCTGACCATCGTAAACTAAATTTCCAATAATTGCTTTTCACGTCGCCTAAAATGATAATTAAATTTCGCGATTGAGCACGAGCATGGGCCAGCGCAACGGTTATATCTTTTCATGTATACATATCTATGCCTGTGTATGTAGTGTGAGTATGTAAAGAAAAATCGGGATATATTATTATTATTGATAAACATTATATCATGGATGCGGCAACCAACAACCAATTTGATTCAGTCAAAAGCAAAGTTTGATTCAATATGAGAATCCAAATTGGTTCGTGTGAACAGTATAACAGCATGGCGCTTCAATGTATTCTTCATACAATAGTCGAATCTTATCAATACACATATTGGCCAGGGGATGCTTAATTTTGATCAACAGGATAATTCCCAATTACCCATACAAAAAATTTATGATTGCGCTCAATTATTGCATTTGATAATTCTCGAGATGAGATTGAAATGACTGTGATTGTATAGATATGAATTGAAATGCTTGGAAAAACCGCGATCAAAAGTTGTATTTTCCTGTCTCGATTATAAAGTGGTCAAATCATGATAATCTAAGTTTATCAACCATAGAATGATATTTCATGGTTCAAATCTCTTGGTTAAATTTTCGTTGTAGAGTGGAACTGGTTATATTTCTTGGTCATTCTGTAATTAGCAATTTCTTGATGTGCTTTTTGTAAAACTTAATGGAAGACGACGCATCATTTAGAAGTATATGATTGACTTTCGATTTCTAACGATGGATAATAGGGTTTGCAACATGTAGAGTTCATACCCCTTCCCGCAATATACGCGCTGTGCAAACATGCGAGACGACTCCCGGATATGATTTGAGAGCATAAAGGGCTGAAATCGAAATACGCGTTAAAGCAGAATAGCTTGCAACTGTACGGGTATGTCATATGTTCAGATACATACCCAGTTATAGACGAGCTGCATATGGACATGTCATTGACGCGTTCATTTGAACGGCAACTTGAACGTTGTTCGCATAACCTAGAATAGGATATAACAGTTGAGAGACCCGAGATAGAAATGTGTGATGAGAAAACGGACAACAAAAGATCGAAAGACAAAGAGACAGTGACTGACACGTAGAAGACAGTGTAAAGCAGAGAGAAGCCCAATATTGAAAGTCCATCGGTTTATTGATTAGTACCCAATACACCCTCCGACGTAATATCACATCTTGTAATAGACGAGAATTCGCACAGAGGTGAAAGTCTATTATATAGTTATGTAAATATGGGAGGGGAAGGACAGCGAGAGCGAATATTATATTATAATTCACTACACTGAATCGCATCCGGTTTTACCCCAACATTCATCATATGTTATTGATGTGTATGCAAAACTCACGATGAACCCTCAAGCGCTGCGTGCCGTTTCATGTCTGTACACATATCTACACATAAAACTCAATTTCTTACAATAGGACTCAACTTAACAAAATCATATCATATAATTTCTAATTTTAGATGTGTAGTATGAATTAAATAATTTTTCATTATCGGCTACTCAATTGAGCACATTGTACGAGAGACAACTTTTTTTCCCATAGCAAAAATGTCACAGAAGTAAAAGAAGATAATTTATTAAACCTCTTTTATGTGTTAACATCAATTCGCGCTATATTTCAATACACATGAATGAGTGATTAAAAATAGCCTATCGAAAGTTGGCGGTGGTGAAAATCATTACCACATACAATTCATGAGTGAAACGATAATATTTTTTAAAAAATTGAAGGTTAGAGTATGGCCATAAAAAGAAAATATTAATAGTTACAACTGCAACGAAGGCACAGGCGATGCATTTTTTCATCCCATCGTGATCCATCTTGTTTTTCGTCTGATCTTTTGTCCACTCATGTCATGTTATGATGAAGAAGGCATATGGCTTCGGTAATGTTATTGACAAAGATGGTGATAGTTGTGGTACGATAGTATGAGTGGTAGAAGTTGAATCGCAGGATGCAAGTGAGGTTTGAAACAGGCTAATCGACTTTGTGGCGCTTTGCTTGAACACGACAGCGACACTCATGTAGTCTTATATAGATTTCAGTATTCGTTTGCTGGTATTTCAGCTGTGCGTCATGGTGATTATAAGACCTGTTTACACGACCGGTTGAACGCAAACGCAAAAAACAAATACGATCACTGAGAAAATTTTCTTCACAATCTGTACATATCAATGTCAATTAATTTTAATATTTTTATGAATAACACGTCGTTTGTATGCGTGGTTGCATGTTATGTGATAGTGATATAACTTCATTGAACGATCATCATGTCACTTTGTATGTATTGTTGAATTAGAGAACAGTTTGGATTGTAGTTGGGTCGTGAGGGAACTAGACGAATATACTTTTGTGTCCGCAACTTTCATCACTGGAAAAATTCAAATGTGAAGCATATGGATAGAAATTACACATTACGTATGAACATTCAGATCATTATTCACTTCACAAATTTATATTCATAAGCATTGTGGTGAATATGTTTCGATTCATATTTATTCAGAATTGATCGAATTACTGAACCAATATTCTCTCCAATGTCAAATTCATGAATGATATAATGATTTCATGAATACAAATTCATATTGGACTATTTTATCATTGATTTGATATTCAATATTTCTGTAGTTCAAAGAGGCAGATGCTCATCGCGTTAAGAAACGATCATATTGTCACCTGGTCACCATTTGTCCGCGTTTGCATAATGAACACTATAAACAGCGAGCTATCAAGGGGTAAGATTATAAACGCAGATGTTATTGAGAATTCTATTGTATCATAATCGGTCTGAGAAGAGCAAGTGGTTGAGGAGAGAAACCTGAATGAAACAAAATAATTTTTCAACATCAGCATACAATCAAACGATTTCATCCAAAATTTCCCGCACAAATATCACCACCATTTCTCCCATCAACCAGTAGATGTGTGTTCAGCACACCCAATGAGATTGGAAGCATAGTGGCGCCGCGTCACGGCGGCGTATACTTATTACTGGCTCTTACCACTCTCAACAAATCGAACACTGCGCATCGTCGCGCGCAATAAACAGCAAGAGACACAGTCCAATAGTACGTTCATGACTGATGAAGCAGGACAACATTATAATCATTGCCGTGGTATAAAGTGGGAAAAACAGAGTCATTGGTGTCGGCTCTGGCGAAGCAACGCCGTTACACTCGACACGGAGGTGTCGCAGTTTTTTCTCGCGTTTGTCGTGGATATATAGTGTGGTGCGTTGCAGGATCGCCACTGGTTTTTCTCGTTCTCTCTTTCTACACACTCTCTTTTTTCTGCCTCCTTCTCTCTCCATATACTGTCTCACCTCTCATTCTCGTCCATACATTCACGATCACTTCCTCCCTCTCAGTGTTCACTGTGTACCCTTCCTGTCCCCAGATGCACATCTAATCCCGCTCGAAGCGAATCCAAACGCTCGTGATAGCACGACGAAAAACGTGTGTTCAGTGTACAACATACAACAATCGATCAACTGCATTGAAAACGTGGTATTATTATAAAAGGGATTAACAGTAAACGAGTAGTAGAACGGAGGAAAGCGTGGAGGGATACAAGTGCCAATGAGGCGTGCCGTGTTACACGAATGATATCCAACCAGTGTATCTAGGTAAATTTGTGATTTTTGAGATAAATCCAAATTAACGGACGACAAATGAGTTTGATTGTGTATGCGGATATATATTAATTCTTTCTGTCTCTTACACCCTGCACGCATCTGTACCTATACACATATATCTGCGTTTGTGCAGCTGCAAGTATATACATGTGTGTGAGTGTGGGGGAATGTGTATGAACATACATAAATATACATGTACACATGTGTGAAGCAAGATATTGAGCCATTATGAATTTGCGAATGTTACGTGCAACCGCCATTGCAGTGTTTCCACGCAGCCGGCGTGTTCCTCCATGTCCTTGCAAACCCATTCCCTTTTCGTTATACAATCCTTAATTGTTCATATACATTTTTTTACTATTCATTCGGTGTGGAGTATCAAAGAATAATTCATTTGATCAATTCAGTATCATGACGTATGTAGGATTATGTGCCTAGATAATTAATTAAATCTTGATACGTTGGAACAATGTCACTCGCTAGTGATTCAGCAAATGACATGGAAATTTCAGCGTTGCATCGATGAGAACCAGCATTCTAGTTTTCATGTTGAGTTGTAAGCTGTTTTCTTTCTTTGTCCCACTTTGTCCACCACAACTGTCCAATTTTCACGGTTATGCTGAACCCCACTGATATCATTAATATGTTGAATCATTAATTGGACGTGAGGCAGTGAGCTTGCCATACAGTACTTATCAAATAGTCCTCATCACATCTGGTTATTCAACATTCACACATGTGTACATGTCTTGTCTGGCATAGTGATTGTGAACATGATTGTAGAAAATTGAAACGCCTACGAAATATTCTATGAATAATATATACACACGGATATGGTGTTCGATCATATGCCAGTTCTTTTTTACAATTGCAGGGCGTGCGGGCAGAATATTCCCCTCTCATTCACCACCAATTTATGTACGATTAGTATTTATTCATGTCAATTTGCTGGTTTCTAAGAAATTTGTCACGCGGTCATTGATCTATATATTCAACTTTCTATCACACTCGGGACTAATGGACAAAAAGAAGATAAAAAAATGTAATATGTTGAACATTTATTCAAATTCGTTTTATCGTTATTTCAAAACTTTTGCAAGCGTCGGGTTTACAAGTGTAACTATAAGAAACAAAAGAATAAAAAACTAATGTGCCTCCTGCTTAGTTCGCTTTGCTTACAACTGGGGCACGCGAGACTCATGTATTTAGTTTCCTTTTATCTCTATTATACCACCACAGTTATGAGTTACTCGTTTCTATGATGCAGAAATATTTCGTTCATGTCTTTGTTTTTATCTATTCGCATCTTCTTTATTGTATGGTGCAAAACATGCACCAAAGTCTACAATTTCTTGTTATCGATTTGGAAAAAGAAGTAAAAGAACAGAAAGAAGCACAAATGAATGAATATGCATTATCGATTCAAATACGTGTAACGATAATCAATTCAACATCGAATAAAAATAAACATTCAAACTGGAATGAAAAAATGGATCCAATCCGAGCAATCAAGGAAATTCGTTGCATTTAAAGTGTACCAATTCGAAAGGACACTTTGATTTTAATTTCATTAGTCTCGTGGATTTCGATTGGATACACGGTGCGGGATTGAACCTCAGTCGCGAATACATTCGAACGCGTCAAGACAAAACAACTGTTAATGATACAGAGATAGAATGAACGTGAACGAAAGAGGGAGAAAAATACGTATAGGTTGCCTATGCAACGGACCAAGCAGAACTTGTCCTATCCGCGCCAATCGTTCTCTACCCTGCTCATTCGCCCTCTTTTTCTGCCGTCACTGTCCTCTACTTTTCACAGACACCAGCGGTATCGAATGTCTGGATATTTCACCACGATCTCCTGCATAACATGAGGCAGGAAATGCAATTAACGTTATTGAGTCTACAAAAATTCAAACAGCAATAAATGCCATATAACAGTTTATTACGCTAAACTCAAGTAAACCCACAGTTCAGTGATCAATGCTCAAACATTAATATTGAGTAATTTACGCACTATTATGGGGATATATTTCCTTTTTTTTTTTAGCTCCGCGAATCATGAACTCCAATCTGCACTACGTCATCCACAATACATATCAACGTACATATGCTAATACATATACATCAATTCCAATTTTATTATCGCTCTTGTCACTATGCTGTCTATAGTATTCTGTCCTCTTCTATTTTACTATCAAAGCACCAATGTTCTGTGTAAATCCTGTAAATTTACATTGACTTCACGCTCCATCGGACGGAGTCGAAATAAACACCCATACTTTCAATTGAAACGGCAAATATCAAATGCATTTCACACATGAAAACTATTTGTGTTTCATTCTATAGTCAAATCAGACTCATCAATAAAAATTCTTCCTGGTTATTTTAGTAATATATGTTCTCTTACCAGAAAAATTGGCAACAACGAAAGTGTGAGCAACTCATGTAATAACTATTGTTATCTCTTGTTTAATTGCAGTTCGAAGACTGAATCTACCTGGGACCGTTTAAGAAGCACGTCACCAGAGACCCCCCCAGCCAAAATCACACGCCTCACCTCACCCCTATCCTTGTCCTCTTCCGTTCCCTTTCCCTCCAACGCCAAAACGCGAGGTTCAACTCGTAACATTGTCAAGCAAACTGCACCAATAATCATGGACGGTATGGATAACAAACCAGCGTTGAATGATGACCCATCGGTCACACTTACGATTCGCCTAATAATGCAAGGGAAAGTGAGTAAACATGAAACAAACATTAATGACATCAATGAACTAAGTGTGGAGTGTATTTTATTTCATGATACCTTTTGATTCATCACGAAATTAGTTTGTAAATGTAGGAAGAGTGACGCAAGGAAAGTGAGATGATTATACAAGCCCTTCATATCTGGAATGACGGAAGGTTCAGCTTTTACATAATCGATATGCTAAATAGAGTTATACAATTGAATTTGCAATGATCAAAGACAGTATTTAACAACACTATATCGTGCTATCTCAAGCACAAACTTTTATCGTCGCGAGATTTATAATTGGAAACTACAATCAATATGCTTGAATCTTGAATAAATAAGATTGGAAAATGAAGCAGAAGGAAGATAAAGAGCAGAGAATGATATGTAGATAGCCGAATGCAAATAAGCTCAATACAGAAAATATCTTGACACGTTTTCTTATCCATCAAACTTTTCATTGTTGATGTGGGTCGTGGACACATCACAGTTGCACTGAATATGTACAGACGATTTTCATGTTTACCCACATTTTAAGTCGGTTCAAACACAGAGATTTATTCAGAACTAACAACAGAAATGTCTATCAGATATTTGTCATCGATGAAGTTACGAACGCTTCCTGTGTCTTGTATTATACCATCGATCCCACCACTTCTTTCTTCTCATCTCTTTTCGGAGCATATATTCGTTCACTCGACATTGCTCTCGCCCACCTCCGGAGCTCCTTCAACCATACTCTTTCGTCTTTCTATCACGATCGAACATGGTGTTCATGTTCACGTGTCTCCACTGTTTCTCGTACATGCACACGTCTATCTTTTCACCACCATTGCCATCGCTCTCAACTTCACTTTGCTCGTGCTAAAGTGCGACATGAAAATTATTGCACGTTTCTGCATATCTCAACGATCCTTCGCGCGTCAGAAATCCTCCTCCACCACACTGTCGGCCCCCTCGTCCCCCGCTCTCCTCCACCTTTTCCTCTCAGCTTTCCTTCACGATTACAAAATTGTATACATGCTCTTACACAGAATTACATTCTTTTGTAAATGGCACACCAGTCTTCTCATTTTTTCCCCTCATGTCTCATATTTTTCCATTCATTAACAAAGGACAGCATGAAGATCATTTCCACTGTACTCAATTTTTTTTTCTATTTGTGCCCTTCATCTTTGCAACTCAAAATACTTCATACATTTCTATGGATAACTCCACTGAATTCATGTTATATTTGGTATTTTATAGTAACTGAATGAAGTATATGGATGACGTTCCGGTAGGTTATTTCATGTCACATTCGTTTAACTAAATTTACAACTAGAGTCTCATCTCTCTTTTTGAATCTATGAATTTGATTGGTTTAACGATAAATCATTACGATGGAACAAAAGCTAACGTACTGTAATGTTACATTTCATCTGCACTCATATTCAGCACTGTTTTCCATCACTTTCTTGATGAAGACACGAGCGATGCAATAGGCAAATTGTTAGTGATTCCTACTTTTCCTGCCCTCGTTGCCTGAATAGCGTAATTCTTATCTTGTGTTTTGTGATCATGATCTGTTCATTGGGACCGACTAATGTGATAAGATAGTGCAAGCTCTTCCACACTTCGGATGTATTTGGAAATATAATCACTATAACACTCCACTTCTTTCATGGCACCTCATTTAGATGATGCGGGTGATCTACATTTGCATTTATCTTTAATCAATTCTATTCTTCTTATTTTGGTTCCTTTCACTTTATCTACAACTGTTTATTGCTACATTCGTTTCGGAGCAAGCTTGGAAGTGAGCCACGGCGATCAGCCAGATTTCCTGAATGAGACTAGCTCTAAGATCATATGATTCCATTGTGATTCATTTATTCATCATTTTGTCAATTATTTCTGACATTAATAGACGAATTCTATTGATACCATTCTCAATCGTCATTGTCGTACTTGTATATGCGTCTGACGGATTATTACCCATAACGAAATTGAGACATGGAAATGGAAAAGATCAGATTCATAATGATCCCTGGACTCAGTTGGCAACGACTTTCATTGTCGATGCAATTTTCTATACATTTTTCTACTTCTCCGTCATTGTAAGAATACTGATGATGTTGCAATGCATCGCTTCACGAGTTTCGAAACAAACAAAAATATTGACTTGTCCATTTCACGTTAGCCTCCATGGCAGCTTACGCCTCTGACGGTAAACTCGTAGACTGTGCGTAACGTTCTTCAGATGTTTGCCAGTTGGCAAGCAATTTCATCGACCATCAAGTGCATCAATTTTCCCCCTTTGAGCATACTCGAGAAATTTAATTTGAACCTGGATGACGGAGTGAGATAAAACCGTTGGGAATTAATCATTCACTGCAAGTGATTTTCATCCGTTGCATTCCTGATATCATCTCGTCATTATTTACCATGTCACAAGAAGTTTAACAATCAACTCCACTAAAACGCTAGCATTAAATACCATTTCGAACTAAATATGCTCGGTGCTCCTTCGTCGGTAATTTGCACTCTCAATTCGTCTTGGCCCTCACGTTTTTATGTCATTAATATCTATGTATATATGTAAATGAAAAATTCGAGCGAAATATGTCTACAAAGAGTCTAGTAGATTCCAGTCAACTGGACTGATGCCAGACGCATTGGCCAAGCTGACATTATTATACAGCTCTGTTAATCACGGACATCGTTATTTCATGTTTGAGAATGTCATGAAAATGATAATAAACAAAAGGATCCAGTTCTGCGATTATATACATAATCCATTGATAGCTGCAGTCAATACAGCAAGTTTATATCTTCGAGACTCTTAGGAAAAACGTATAATTCATTTGACTTTTCCTTTCTCAACATGTGTGAAATTACTTCATAACAGTTATCGAGACGGACTTGGCTCCCTTTCCCAATAACTGGCATCACCCCAACGAGTGTTGATTCATTTCTGATCTTACCTTCGCTCAATTCTCCTCTATGTCGTCGTTCCTAGTCACCATATTCGCCTCCTTGGACGTCACGCTGTTTCAATGAAGAAAAAAATCTGCATAACAAACTGACAATGCTGCCACAAGCTATGTGAAGAGGATATGTACTAACTTATAGTTTTGCTTGAAAATATAAATTTCAATTTCACAAAGATATCTGCATTTCTGAAATATTTCTATGATAATAATCATCTCTCGTGTTCCCTCACATAACATTTCAATTTTCCATCCTAGTGGTCGATGATTCCCACTGTGAGTTTCCATCAAATTCTATTAATTTCGTTCCATGGGATAGATAAATTTCTGCCTCAATAATGATATCAGATCTTTTTTTGCGTTTTCACCCGACTTACCACATTTTTCCCACAATATTCGTTTCCATGTACCCCTTGCATTTCAATATTGACAAACGCTTCATAGAAGTCTTTTACCTCCAGCTGAATAAGCAAGCGTTCAACGCAACTACTGTCAGAATATTCTAATTGAATATAAGTAGAAAAATTGACGAATCAGTTCAACCTTTCATTAAAAATTAACAAGATTGAGTCCCTTCCACATCTATTCAGTCCTTTATTCCCCGTGATTGTTCATTGCATTCGTTCGTTCGCTTCACCATAACTTGCAATTTACCATTACTCAAGATACAACCAATGAAACGTCACAATCACAGAATGTTCACATTTACGTATGGATCAGAACTAGATTCATGTTCGCACAGTTTTATCTTAATCGTAGCTAAAAGATACGCACAACCCTTAGCTAGAAACTTTATATAATGATTCGACGCTGCTAATTTGCACTATATTGCTCCTGTCGATGTTTATAACGCCTTCTTCATTTGTACCGGACATCAATACGCAACACACTCAGAACGTCGAACCAGCATCACCATCATACATGAAGATTATCACCTCGATCCGCATCATCATTGAACGTTATCAATATTGGCGAACGACCGCGAGAAAGACACTACTCGCAAACTTTGTGCTGGTTTTTTTCCAGTGTGATATGTTAGTACACAAAAACACATGTCTCCGCTTTGTGGACAACATTTTCAATGTGCAAATATGTTGAAGAAAATATGGTTGTCGAGTAACGGGGGAGGGTGGAGGGGGAACTGAACAACCTAGTTACTGTGGCCAGCTTCTTAACAAGCTCACAGACATAGAATATGATCAATTTCTTAATAGTTCTCTCCTTAAATAATTCATCATAGAGGTTTCTCACAACAAATTTATTCCTTTTGCAGGAAGTCGGAAGCATTATTGGCAAAAAGGGTGAAATTGTCACAAGGTTCCGTGAAGAGGTAAGTTTTCGTAGTCATGTTCTCCTGACTTTTTTTTCCTTTACTTTAATCGACGATCTAGACCGATTCCTTTCATCCACGAGGAGTAATTTCAATGGCAAATTTTTCTCACACAGTTTATAAGTCTTGAACCCTGATAAATGATGAATATACTTATGAGATATACAATACATATTACATTGGTGATCATAGATTATGCATGTACAGAAAACATTAGTTCAATTGAAGTTTTCAATAAAGTGTACGTTTCACATGTTTGTTTCGAAATTGTTATCAGAGAATGAAAAAAAGTTTGCACAAATATTAATTTTGTTCTGAAAAATTCCAACATACCATATTTCATAACTCAACTTTTCCAAGTACTACATTTCATTTAATTGCATATTTAATTAACAGCTCGAATTGAAATTCGTTTTTACCCTTTCAGTCTGGAGCAAAAATCAACATATCAGACGGTTCCTGTCCAGAACGAATTGTTACCGTGACCGGCCCGACCAATTCGATCTTCAAAGCCTTCACCTTGATATGCAAGAAGTTTGAAGAATGGTGTTCACAATTTCATGATGTACAAGGTGGTGGTGCAGGTGGTGGTGGTACGCCACGTACACCAATCACTCTTCGACTCATTGTCCCAGCATCACAGTGTGGTTCTCTCATTGGAAAAGGTGGATCAAAAATCAAAGAGATACGGGAAGTGACTGGTGCATTGATTCAAGTTGCGTCAGAAATGTTGCCGAGCTCTACTGAACGTACTGTCACGATTTCTGGTACTAGCGAAGCTATTACCCAGTGCATATATCATATCTGTTGCGTTATGCTAGAGGTGAGAACATGAATATTCAGATGTCAACGCTGTTTCATGCAATTTTCATTCAGAAAATTCAGAATATATTGTTATACAGAAATTCATAGATAGTTGAAAACATATTCAATGATAGTCGTCATATTCAACTAATAATGCGCACGAACATGCGCGACTTTTTCTGTTTTCTTTCTGTTGCAGTCCCCTCCCAAAGGTGCCACGATCCCTTATCGCCCCAAACCCCAAGTTGGTGGGCCAGTGATCCTGGCTGGTGGGCAAGCCTACACCATCCAGGGTAATTACGCGGTGCCCGCCCACTCGGACGTAAGTACAGTATTGCCTTTGCCGGTATCCGCTGCCGGGCCTATCCCACCCTCGCTGAACGCCCAAACTCTTAATGCCTCGCCTTTCGCGGCTGCCCACCCTTCCTCACCGTTCGCTTCACACGGTCATCCGCTGATCCCGGCCCATTTTACCGGACCCCACCATCCGCTACACCCAAGCCCCTTACACGCCAGCGTGGCAGGCCTCGCCGACCCCCTGTTGAAGAGTGGACACTTGCAGGCAGCCCTCCCGCCCGCACTTTTTGCAGACGCCGTAAGTCTTTTGTTTTTCGTGATCCAAAAAACACCCTTTTTCGCCATCATCCGCAAAACAGCCCCCCCCCCCCTTTCATTGTCACAATCGTTATCC
Organism: Meteorus sp. PSUC_FEM 10030008; assembly: GCA_018881525.1. Classification (NCBI taxonomy): domain Eukaryota; kingdom Metazoa; phylum Arthropoda; class Insecta; order Hymenoptera; family Braconidae; genus Meteorus; species Meteorus sp. PSUC_FEM 10030008. The sequence continues at coordinate 15,040 of JABMBR010004624.1, forward strand.
AATTGATTGTCGTTACATCAATTCATAAATTTATGTTTCAAATGGATATATGACAGACTTTAGATAACGCATAAAATACTGCCACCGAGTACCCAAAGACTTGACAATTGCAAATACATATCATATATATAATATATCATCCATAACACGCGGTGAAGGGTATGACTCGGACGAATTTTGAGTACCAACAATGTCAACTTATTATTGGAGATGATCGGTTTCGTTTTTGGACATTGAATCGTCAGAGAGACTGTAAATTAGAATATGCATTCAATTATACCTTTTGCAAATTGTTTCCGACAGCCCGACACCGTGTTTTCATGCTCTCCAACGCAGTGTAGAATGTACCTTCCTGGCGTGTACATATACCACAAGTATCCCCTGACATTAGAGGCTCGACCTATGCTTCCCTGCTTGTTGAAGTAACTACTACATTCATCTTTCCTAATCCCGATCAATATCCATATCAATATACATGTGTTCTTGTGCTTTGCTCCAATGCTGAGAGATGCTATCAGATTCATTTATTTGCCTGCCTGCATTTATTTATTTGTATCAAATATATTATGTTATAAATAGAATTGGTATGTTTGCACGGTTTGCATGTTCTTCAATGGGGTTTCATCGCCTTATTCGTTCAGAAAAAAAATTGTGTCGGTATTTTTCAAATTTTTTCATGATTTGGATTGTATTTTTTTCTCTGTAGTTAGATCGATGTTTTATATTTGATAATTTCATACATGTATTCATATGAATGATGATCTATAGATTACTCTATTTTCATCAAACGTTTTAACATGGAATATTCAGTTGCTCCGATGGTTATATTTGATTTGCTATTGCCGACAATGATGTAAATTGATACACGGAGAATTCTCTCAATATATGACACCATGGTTCGTTGATAGATTCTTGCTTTTAACTGACCGTATGGAGATGAAAATATTCGTCTTCAACAGCATTGAAATAAGATTGCTACCACATGAACAAGTATCGATGTCGAGTCGTGTGTTAAAAATTATTTGCCGGGAAGTCGTATTTTTCATATACATCGGACGTGGAATAATCTGGTGAATCAACGCGATTTCCCCCGTTCTCCGACTTTTTTTTTCATATTTCCAATGTAGATACAATTTCCACGTGAATGAATGTCAACCTCCATTGATAACTGAGTTAATTTGCAATTTTTGTGCAACGCGATTATTTAATTTCCAATCCCATATAGGAGATTCACTTGTGGATAAAAGCGGAAAGTTTTTAATTTCTTATTTTTTATTTTTCGTGGCTGCTGCCAACTATAGTGTATCACGGAATGTGTGAGTGCATGTTGAAAAAGTAGAGAAGAGAGAATTAGATGGAAGAGCGAGTGATCTATTTGACTTTAGGGGTTGCATAGAAAACGCTTTCACAGTATGCAGGGATCAAATTGTTCCATTTTTTTCGGTTGTGTAAATTAGTATATTAGATTTCATCTCTGACAAAGGATGCATGAGAATGAGCATTCGGGACATTAAAAATTTTGGCGATTCTGATGATATAGCTTTTATTTCAACTATCTCTCATCACATACTTCAACAATTCTTATACTTTATACTGGATATTTCATCATCTCCACTCTCTTCTTGATTCTCCTTTGATAATGGTCCGAAAAACTTTTCTTCTATCCTATCATAATTTATTGTTTTCCGTTTTCTATTGGTAACGAAAGGAAGCGAACTGTTCTCGAGTCTGTTGACTACTACTGAAATCACTCCCACTGTTATTATTGTCTCTTATAAACTCATTCTTCACTATCTACTCATTTTTCTGTTCCCACTCGCGAAATTTTTCGAGCATTCATATTCATAAGCTATGCTCTTAGATCAATCGAATAGCATGGTTCATTTTAGCGCTTGACTAAATCGAGAAAGAGCAGGTAATCAAAACGACTCAACGTGGGAAAACCATTCCAAAATATATATATATGTTTGTGTGTGCGTGCGTGTGAGTGTGTATGTGTATGCATATCAATAAGGCGATCTTTCTAAAAAATGCGTACGTGATCCGTTAACTCTGATCGATGTCGCACCACTCTGGTGATAATAGTTCTAGCCGAAATATCTCCCAACTGTTCCAAAATTTGGCATTATTAATACATGTACATATGCATATTCACATACGGCAAGAGTGTGGACGCAAAGGTGGGCTTCCTGACATATTCATGACATTCTGTCTTCACGAATTCCATTTGTAAATATGAACAATAGGAATAGACATCGGCAGCGTGATATGTTCACATGTTTTTAGTGGATTGTTGTTATTTGATGATGCCACTAGATTTAGTATTTTCGCATTATGGTGCCAAGTATGAGTGAATATCGGTAAGAAATGCGGTTGACGACGAGGGTATTTGTTTCCATTGAATATATACATTGAACGATCGTTCACCAGGGATAAATGAACAGACCCAGTTTTTGCCTTATGAAAGACATCCGATCTTATAGTATTAATTTCATCGTCTCATGCTGCTATTTCTCACTTGTCTTTATTTAGATCTCACAAAATGAAAGTTTGAGACCGGACCAAAATGAGGAAAATAGAGATTGCAATAATGAGAGCTATATTCAAGAAGAGACGAAATGTATTTTCACTGCCACTCACACTTGTTTTTATTCTCCTCATCTATTATCATCGGAAGTAATCTATCCACACTCGCTTTTTATACGGTGTACATTCCGAAAGTCTGCAGGACAACTGAAAATAAGTGCTCGTGATATTGAAGCAATTTTTGTTTATTTTCTCTACAACCAATCGCAGCTATTTGACATAAAGACGTTCACTATATCGCGAAGTCCGTTCCAACGTAGGGGAATGTATTTTGGTTTGTTCATGTTGAAAAGAATACACCATATAAACATGAAATTCGTGTAGAGTAATTGTACGAAGTGTGTTCTCCGCATTGCTGTTGCGCCAGTTATTCTCTCTCATACACCGGAAGTTGGAATGAAACCAACCCCAATTGACAATATTCGTACACGAATGAACATGGATGGACTATTGAAAAGAAAACCGTATATTAATGTTTTGGTGTGTTCTCCAATATTGTTTCAGATGGGTAAACTTGGCAGCAATCCACTTGCTGGACTCGCAGCACTCGGCCTCGGTGGCCTTGCAGCACCAGCAAACACTGGTGGTCTGAATCCAGCTGGTAATTCAATTTTTCTTAACTCTTTGAATCTATTGTACGCTCAACTAAGTTGAATATAATTTATATTGCAATATATATTACGGAACGTAATCATTTCAGCACTGGCAGCTTTGGCGGGCAGTCAATTGCGTACAAATCACACAAGTAGACAACAACCGGCGGCAAACAATCAGACGCAAGAAATGACAGTACCAAATGAATTAATTGGATGTATCATCGGCAAGGGTGGCACAAAAATTGCCGAAATCCGTCAGATCTCTGGAGCTATGATCAGAATCAGCAATTGCGAGGAAAGAGAAGGCGGCACAACGGACCGCACTATTACGATTACCGGCAATCCGGATGCTGTTACGCTTGCACAGTATCTCATCAATATGAGGTGAGTCGGACGCGAGAAATAATGACGTGTTGACCCATTACGATTATGAATATCAGAGATATTTGTTGCGGAAGCGTTACTGGAACTGCCGATTTCCGCCCTATCATCTAATAGACCATAAGAATATTTTCAGTGGAATTCGTCGGAGCGCAAATTATTTTTTTCACACTTGAAATTGATCTATTAATTATTGGTCTTCATTGTGCATATTCATCATACATTCATGGATATAAGTTAGTGACTAAGTTGAATAAGTATATATCTATGTGGGATGTAATGTGATAGGCGTGGACAGAGGGCAATCGCTGGAAATTACATGATCGGATACATCTTAATGAAAGTGTCATAGCATTATTTTGACGATTCAAGCGAAATTGGGACGATGAATTGATAATTTCAATTGCAATATAAAATTATTACGATGGTATCCTTATGACTTTCATCCTCTCGATACGATGGGAATCAGTGAAACATACCAATATTGTTTGGTAAGATTTTATGTAAGATCCACCAAGGCGTATCGCTGATATCAAGAACGCCAAGAAGTTTCGAGGAGCTACTCGCGCGAATTCCTAGATTCTAGGGCGTCTCATAACACTTCGTTGTTAACGCAAGTGGACACAAAAACGTGTTTTTAGGTTATTCTGTGAACTTCAAATACATAAATCATAATATGTCGAGAGAAATCATCGGAAATCACCATTTCGCATTTTCCCGGCTCGTGTTCCTACCAGTTGAACGAACTCGAATTGTGACAAAAACATGTTGAACTGAGATGACGAGTAGTACAAGAATGAATAATCATCTATGATCAAGAATCGGATCATTTCATTGAGTCGTCACAATAATCATAAAATATTGTATTTGTTGGAGCAGGTGAGGATGATTCTAGATTAAGATCGTGAAGTCTAAGAAGGACGGGTGAGATGGATAAATCTCCCTTTCTTCTCTCATAAGTTTTCCATTGTTGTTGTTATTACTCGTTTTGTAGTTTTTTTATAAACTATGTAAAATAAATTGTGCTGCGCAACAATACAAAAAGAAAGACGACATCACGCGCCCATTCATCACGTCTACGACAAGTGGGTGAGCCTTCAGCCAACAAACAACATGAAAAAATGGAGGATATAGAGTTCATAATCCTTTGTTTCCAGGTCCTGTCATCCAGGTCCAGATAACCTTCAGTATCCTGCAGAAAACAAAAAACATTTCCGCATTCTCTTTTTTTTTCTCTTCTCTTCAGTTTCCACATTCGCTCTTACATATTCTCAACATTCATTCCTTCTACCACTGGCTATCCTTTCATTTGTTTTCATTTTATTTGATGATTATATTCAAAATTTTCCCATGCAAGGAAAACTAATTTTTTTTTTTGATTCCACATATGATTTTTCGACACGAATTTCTTCAGTTTTAGCAGGCTCCTACATCCTCCCGGAACTGTCCCCCGACTGAGAGGCTTTCAATGCTCCAATGTATACAAGAAACTCATGCTAACACTTCATAATTCATTTATAATGGTTTTGGACGCTTGTTTGACTGTGATAGTTTATCGCCACCTATTTTGTTTCCGTGAATTGTAACAATAAATCATTAAGTCGTAGTGTCTGCTGGCTTTTGTACTCTCATCAATTGGCAATACACTTATGGTGACACTGAAACAAATATTCATATATTCGGCCATAAGATCATGGACAAAATAATGCGATTCACTGAGGACCACGGATGCATGTGTTTGAATGAATCCTGCATACTGCAATGCTCAATATTTTTGTTTATCTATTTTGTTACTATTTCTTATTTTTTTTATTTCACCTTGCAAATCTACATAATCCAAAAAATTTATTTTATTCCAGATTATCAATAATGTATGAATCATTGCATAAATAATTGCAACCAGATAGATTCATTCTAAAATAGTCAGAATTCCATGTAGCCGATTCACAAATCACTTCTCATCACGTTCTTCAGAATCATTCGAACTCAAAGCAACAATCGCTTCCGTTTTCTCCTCTCACGACATACAGGATCTGACACACAATGAACCGAATCAAATCGGCTTTTTTTCTGAGTCTAATAATCAAAAACTATTTTTAATGATCCATAACGGAACTTCGGAGCATTTGAACTTGTTATTTTTCACTCCGTGCTTACCTGATGAGAAGTTATATGCCATTCTTATACATTTTTGTTTAAAAATTATTCGTCTGATAAAATTTTTGACTCGCTATAACTTCCCATGTCATTTTCTGTCAAACATAGATGAATTATGCTTTGAAATTCCATCAATTATTTTTTCTGTTGCTGAATCTGCACTCTGTTTCAATTCATCTAATTATCAAAAATTGAATCACGGGAAGAGAAAGCAAATCAATTCTCATCTGCTGATGAATAATTAATGAATGTATAACATCATCGTTACTGAAATAGTTCATTACAGCAGAGTGCACTTTGTGGGAGACGATATCGACTTTACCTTCAAGTCAAACGAGGACACAGCTGTGACATATATGTACAGACGCTTATTTTTCTCATTTTAAACACTGCATCAGCGTAAAATCCGATCAACTGATAATTGCATGGAAACTTAGTAGCATCAGCTCAATCCTCGCTTGGCTCGTTGCAATCAACTGGTGCGGCGTCCCTCTTTTTTTTTGTTTATTTATTTTTGGTCAACTCCACGGCACATCGGGACTTCATTCATTTGATTTAACATTCATAATGGATATCACGATGTCCATTGGATGCGAATACATTGTCGTCTCAACAGTCTCGCACATATTTCTCGTGATTATGTGTTTTCATTAAAATGAAAATTTTTTTAGCCAAAGTTATTTGTGAAAATATGAATTGTACAGAATAAATGACTGTCGAGCCGTCAATAACCAAAAATAATATAAGAACACTTTCCCCAGAAAGAAACCAAAAAACAAAAATCAATTCGTATCTTAAGTGAGTGTCTCTCGAATAATTGAATTGACACGTTCTCAACTTTTTTTTCAATTTTTCTTTTCCTCATAATTTTTTTTTTCTGGTTTCAATACCTTCGTTTAAATTGTTTTCTTCTTTCGATCATGATTCACTGAGCCGCTCTTCATCTCACCAATTATTTGCAATTTCATATCGTATAAAAAGAACTAAAACGAAAAACGCATAAACAATTCAACATAAAGAATATATTCCTACCCTCACCTTTTTTACATTTGTGTCTTTTCCTCAGTGTCGAACTGCAGAAAGCTAACCTTGAGGCCCAAAATACCCAAACCCCTGGCAGCGGCACAACTCCCGGGGCATCCGGGGCCAGTGCTTCCCCTTCTACCACTACTACCACTGCCTCTCCTTTGGCCAGCGCAATCCCCTTGGCTCAGCTGCTAAGCAAGCCAGGCGCCCTCAACGCCCTATCTAGCCTGTCAGCTCTTGGTGGGCTTACGGAATTGCTCGGCGGCGCCGCTGGCGCAGCAACTGCGACTCTACCTGTACAAACAACAGGTGTACACCGTTCACACAAGACATTTACGCCGCGTCTACGGAGTCCTGGTTCAACCGGACCTACCGACACAGGAAAATTCAAATCGGAGAGGGCCAAGTACAATCCTTATTGAACTGATACAATTCTCAATCGCATTTCAGTGGAAAGGACAGACTAAAAAAATGGACAAATGAAGAAATGAAAAAATTCAAGAAAAACAATTAATTATGTTGATGATGAAAATCATATTGATTCAAGTGTAGAATGAATACACGTTAGATGTAAAACAAGGATGAGAAGAAGAGAATGAAAGAAAAATTAATACGGATTATGAATATGAACCAGCGCACTCCGAGTCTCAGTCTGGACTTTAAGTTATATCCCACGTCAAATGGACACTGTGTGCCAAGATTTTTTCTATTAAATCAATTTATTTCGGTTGCATATAATGCTCAAAGGTGAAAGTATTCAGTTTGTGAATCTTTTCGTATTTTTATTCCGTCATGTTTCTTTGGCAACCAATCGGAGATGCATTTGTTGCATTTTTTTGCTAACATTGCGTTTCGTGGAATGTGTGTTTTTTCGATTTATCAGGTGATTTCATGGAAGAATTTTTGGTTGTATTTTCTTTGTTTTTACACTTTTTTTCCGAACTAAGGGAGACTCGGACGCATCTCACACTGCGGATAAACGAAAGATTGAAGATAATGAATGAGCAAAGAAAGGAAAAGGTTTTTCTACTGTATTCTATTAT
>JABMBR010004625.1:0-22819 GCA_018881525.1 Meteorus sp. PSUC_FEM 10030008
AAAATATATATGTATATATATTTTATGATATTTAGACGTCACTAAAATCAGTCTCATCAGGATCAGTGAAAAATAATCCTGATTGAATATTTCCCTCTTATTATTTTCGTAAGTAATCTTCATCATTATTGACACATTAAATTGATTCACGATTGGATTTATTCATTTCACATCATTTTCTTCGCTTCGCGTCTGATTCAATCGTCAATTTGTTGATCGATTATCATCACCTTTTTTTCACGTTTTCGTCATTGGAATATACTCAAAATTGTTCACTTGTCATTTTGAAGATATGTTGAAAAATTGTTTGTTTCCACTTTTTCCTTTTTAATCCCCATGTATGAACATTCACCAAAAGAAAGACAATTTCATTATTTTCGTTTAATCTCGTTATTGATTTCATTATGTAATCCATATTTTCTTTTAGCTTCCGTGGCCTCTTTTTCACACTTCTTGTTTTCAGTTGTTCATTGGTGAGTTCAAGTTCACGGCGTATTTCATCCATTCATAGTGAATGATTCAATGATTATTATATTCTCTGCAGACGTCAGTGAGTAATTGAAACTGAAATTGATGACGTCGCAGCTGAATGACTCTCCTGGTAGGAGAATTGTGGAAAATGTTCTTGCTCTTCGGCAATTGAATTCAATCCAGTAGCACTATCCATAATGCCCTGATCAGGAGGTGTCAATTCAACACTTTCACCTGTGAATTCACTGTCGAAATAACGTGTATCCGTCTCTGATGTTACTTGTGGTTTGAATGGCGGTGGAATTTTTTTCTGTACAAGATCAGACCAATCAATCGATGAGAAAAATGCATGATTCATGATGTCTTTAGCGTCATTGGGTCCTCCACCCAATCTTCTGCTTGGATCTTTGATCAATAAACCTGGAATGAAATAAATTTTTGATTATAAAAAATATTTCGTTTTTTTGCGACAATAGAGAAGTAAATTATCTAACTCTACGTTCACTCTACCGCCATTTCACTCACCACCAAGTAAATCTCTCGCTTCGGCTGAGATAGTTCGTGGAAATTTCACCTCTTCTAATAAAATGAGTGTGAATAATTTTTCATGATCGCGATTATAAAATGGAAGACGACCACACATCATTTCGTAAATGACAACACCGACACCCCACCAATCAACAGCGCGTCCATAGTCATTATCCTCAAGAACTTCTGGCGCGAGATACTCTGGTGTACCACAAAAAGTTTTCGTCGTCCGTCCTGTAAAAATATCAAACCAACACAAATGAATAATATCACACATGAATCATATCAGAGCAAAGACAAAAATTCCAGTCTTCATCAAAAATTATTCTATCGTATTTCTTATAGTCAAATCATCCTCACCATAAGTTATATCTTCCTTGCACAATCCAAAATCTGCGATTTTGATATGTCCATCTTTATCCAATAGAAGATTTTCCAATTTCAAATCACGATAAATGATACCTTGCGAGTGAAGATAACCCAATGCAGAAATAATCTCAGCACCGTAAAATCGTGTACGATCTTCACTAAAAATTCGTGAACGGCTGAGATGGAAAAATAATTCACCACCATTAACGTATTCCATCACAAAACATAATCGATCAGCAGTTTGAAAACTGTATTTAAGTGATATCAAGAATGGATGATTTGTGGAACGCAGTACACGGTTTTCTGTCAATGTATGTGCAACTTCATCTTTACGTATAATCACTTCCTTTCGTAGTATTTTGATTGCATAAAGATGTCCAGTTGCTTTTTCACGACACAATATCACTTTACCGAATGTACCTTTGCCCAGTACTTTCAAAAATTCAAAATTCTCAAGCGTTACTTTTTTCTTTCCAGTACTTTTACTATTTGATGTTCCTTGTACGCTAAATTTAGCAGATAATTCATCAAAACTGTGTATTGTGTCAATTCCAAGTGAACTTCCTGAATCGGAACGACCACCCGAGGCATTTTCCATGTCAATGTCTTCTGATGACGACGAAATTTGCATTGCAGGAGGCTGCTGATGATTATTTTCCTCACTGGCTAATCTATCAGCCACATATCTGTGAGTGACAATAGAAAATAAATGAAATAACAGAATTGATCAATCTTAAACATTGCGATGTTCGATTCGATAATCAAATTAACTTCAATTTTATTCTGATACAGATAACACAGTGAGTGGAACCGCGATTGTCATGTACGAAGTTAATTCATTTTGCAATATGAATGCGATATCGAATTGAAATTCCCATAAGTCAATTCGTCGATAACACCATTACACGCACAATCATCCTCTAATGAGGGAACTCCCTATTACAAACACATAAATTTTCATTTACATTTAATTGAGTTCTAATTTGAATAATTAGCCAAGCAAATGATAACTATCAGCGTGAACAATTCCCATTTTGAGTCCTCTTCATTGCACTTAGTGGTTAATTTCAATAATCATAGCATCGTTTCTCTGATAATTAATAATCAAAGATAATTATGACAAGAATTGTTATTCAATGTCTATGACCATTTGTTTGTTATTGCTTCAATGTAAGTAATGAATTTACGATTCCACCATTATCGCATACACTAATATTTGGATATTGAGAAAAGCAGAAATTTTTTATATCAAATATTAACTCCCTCATCCCAAAATCAAGACAACCAACCTAATTGCTGCTACCCAATCCTCCCTCTCCTGTTCAGTTTCGACATGGAAGGTTCTTTCGATAACTGTTGTCCATTGTAAACCTCTTATAACAAAAGTATAAGGTTTTGGACGGTCAACAGACATTATTTGACATCCACGAACAGTAAAATTATTCAATGGCTGTGCTGTTGTTGCCATTTGTTGATCCGGCTTCGACTTGAAACCCACCAATGTACCATCATCGCGCAATACAAAATATCTCGAACGCCAATTTTTTATATGCTCGCCTGCAAACGAACAAATAAATTAATCAAATTGTCAGACACATAAATTATTTTATGATGAACAAGTATTCAATGAACAACCACATGAAATATCCCAACATTAACATGTATTCAATTCTTTCTTGATCAAATCATCAATCCATCCACATACGACAATATTACGAATTAATTTATAAATAAATAAATCAACCCACCGCGTTTTTGCAACCATCCTTCTTTTACAATTTGCTGACTTCCACCAGACGCCACGACGCTCATCGTTACGTTGTTTGTAAATATTGAGTATGATTACCAACCAACACGTATACGTACGAATAACACACCCAATCGTGTGCTGATGACACACACAACAATACCAATGAAATTTCTTACAATTCTTATTAATCCGTGTCATAAACACAAAACGAGTTAATTTTTTTCTCTTCTTTGATAAATATGTACCATTGATATTTGATATCAACCGTGAATTCGCTGATAATCAAATTTATTGGAATTCGTACATTAACCTATAATATATATTAATGTTTGATATTCGATAACAATTGACAATGATGATTTGATTGTTAATTTACCGCCTAGCAGAAGATCTTTAGAATGAATATATTTATTGAGTTAACTAGTTTATATACTCTTGAAATATAGTTGACAGAGAGCCACTTTGAAATGTACTGCGTATCAAAAAGCCGTGGAAGCAAAAACCAATACGTAGATTTAGCCCACAACAATTTAGAGTGGTGCAAAATTTTTGTATTGTAGCGTTGCATGTGTATTTTGGTTTTTGTATTTGTCGGTTATGTAGATAATGCATCAAACGAGACTCGACATTTCTTCTCTCTATATTTGCAGTACTTTCCTACACAGAACAGATTGGAAATCGACTCCCCACCACTATGAGTGGTATATATTATGCTGTTTGAACGTATATGGAGATATGATACTCCACAATAATTTAAGAAGTGTTCGATGTAAACGGATCTGTATATATTTATTAATAATTCAACAAGATGACAATTGTAAGCGCGAAACAATTATATGGCGTGAACTTAGTAGCGAGGTCACACGTGTGAGGTAAGTTCAGAGCTGCGTCTGATAAGCGAATGAGAGTAAGTCTAGGACAGTCTAGTCTCCACAGGGCACCTGTGGCTCGGAGTGGCGCTGCAGTGTATTGGTGCGATCGACGCTCTACCTAGCGCCAAGAATAAGTATCGTGTGAGCAGGGCCGCCACACGTATTTGGCTCATGGCGCCGCACTGCAGATATTTTTCAAACTATTTTCACATCTTTCAAATTATTAATAACAATTAGTGATCTTTGTGAATGTGTAGGAGTTCGTGCACGTGTGACTGGATTGTTATTATTGAAGAAATAATGTAATTACAATTACATTGGTTATGTGTATAACCAAGAAAATACAATTCATGTTCAATTAGGACGGTAACAATTTTTCATAAAGCGGAGTTATCCGTGATGGTGAAACAATATTTCATCCAACATTATATATTTACATGATTTCGAATACAAAAACTAATGAAAATACGCTGAAGTATTCATGTACGAATTTCTACATTTTTCATGGGGGTGTGAATCAAACCCATGAGAGTGCAATCTGCTTCTAGAATTGTCAAGTCTTTTGACGCGCCCAAAAATTTTGTTGATAATTCTAAATCTTTGATCATCAATTTAACCGATGCACCTCGGATGTAATTTCTGCAAAGAAAAGTTGTATTTATCCCTATTGTATTGGACATTCAAGTACATAGTTGAGATGATGCGAGTATATGAAGCAGGGCGTATAATTGACGAATGAATTTCTACTTACTGTCTATTTTTGTATGGTCTTGTACACACACAGTGGAATTTCCATCCAAAATCAATGTATAAATCATTATCAACAACGTGAAATATTCTTCCTGTGACAATTTTCCCTTCGGGATCACCAATCTGTTACATGACAATTAATTTGATAAACATATGAATGATATTCTTATGGAGATGAGGATCAGGAACGAGAGTCTGAGATGAATGAGATGAATGATCATGTTGAATTTGATATGAAGTTATGATATACACACGTCTATGAGCTTTGAATAGCGCAATAAATTCGCGAATGTTCTTGGTTTCTCCGGTTCTGGTTCAACTTCAGGTTGATTAAATTTTTCAAATGCCTTTGCAAATCCACTGAGTTTTACTGTTTGCTTCGTTTCATCACTCTTTTCGCTGTCTTGTTTAATATCCGCTGATTCATTGTTATCATGTACTTCAGTAGTAAAATTCATAACTGATACTGTCTTTGGTGTGAATTTTGTGTTCTTGTACAGTTTAGTTACTACGTGAGAGAATCGTTGCATTGTGGAAGTTTTATTCAAAAATCCTGGTGAAAATAGTCGAATTTGAGTTGTATCAGAAGCAAACGGTCATCAATAACGTTTGAGGTTATATTGGTTATGTTTAAACTGCAGGAATAGGACAAGGTCTGTTCACAATGAATAGCTTGTCATAGCGCAGAAGCAGCAGTTAGCAGAAAGCGACTGTTGACCAATCACTAGCGATTCATGTCTGTGGTAATAAAAGCAGATTTGCTACATGTTCAATTTTTTTCTCTTTCACGTATTGATCAAGAATTTTAATCTCAGCGCGTTCGTTGTACAAGTCTTTATACAACATCAGTATGAAAATGACGAGAACATTTCCTTCCCATTTTGTTTGAAACACATGAAAAAAAACTCTGAACGACATAAAATGAGCACCATTCTCTATATTGCGGTTAATTTTCGAAACTTCTATTTGAATTATACTCTCATGGTATAGAGTTCACTGATCTGCAATCTACTTACCACGTGGGAATAAATGAGGAGCCATTTGATGGTAACACAGTTTTCAAACAAATTGCGATGGTACATTGGATAATAATGTTGTCCTCTTCTATTCACCTAAGTGAATTTTCCACTCCTCAATAAGCAAATCATCGTTATGGAACGATGAATTCTTCATCTTTCTCCAAAAATATACGGCAATATTGCACGAAAAGCTGCATGACTGATCTCGAAGAGGTAGACGGAATTATATTCTCCTGTAATTGCACAACGATAATATGTGATGTATCTGTTCAATAGATCTGCAAGTGTTCATTTGATTCTCCAAAAATATTCATGTTTGGTACAAAGTTCTCCATATCACAGTAAAAGCCTAACGGTACAAGCTTTGACTTCGAAACTTAATGGTCCAGCTCCTAACTAGAGAGATTCAATTTCTCAAGGTTATGTGCGTCTTAGATATTGAACATCACTCATTCCAATGGTACAGAAAGTGGTTGGAAGACAACTCGGATACCTGGAAGTTTCATCATGAGATTTTCAAAGGTCTGGCAAATTTTTCGAAATGATTCATATCCGTAGACATTTTTACTTTTTTTTATCTATCAAAGAGACAAATTGCCTACTGATAAACAGCGATTTTTATTTTTCTTTCTTATCAAAGGAACAAATTGTTTATTGATAATCAGAAATTTTTATTCTTTGATTGCAGTAAGCACAATAGATATTGCAATTAGAGATGTCTGAACACACTCGATTCCTCACTTATCAAAGTTATTATTTCCAAATATTTTTATCATGGTGAAGATAATACGTTGTAAAATGTAGACAGAACCATAGATGCGTAAATAGAAAATGGAACTATCAAACCTTTACAATTCGAAGATATGAAGAAAGCATTCACGTTTTTTAGATGTGAGTCATAAACACTTTCGGGCCTCTGGTTTTATCAGAGAAAAGATAAACAGCCCTAATGAATATTTTAACTCTCGAAACAGACAATCTCTCCATCCCAACGAAGATTGTGCGGGAAACTTTGGACAACCCCGTATGACTGAAAAATCTTATCTCAGCAGCACCTCTAACATTTTCTCCCTTCGATATATAAACCACTTCCAAATTTCCAAACTGGTCAGTCATTTTTTTCCATTTTGAATGCAACGGTTGACCCGAGAGTCGATCATAAAGCTTGGACACAATCCAGTTAGCGGCGGGTCATTTGGCTTTGAGACATTAACAACAAATATTGAAGTTTTTGTGGGGCTTCAAGTGTTGTTCTAACATTATGATAGAACAGATGAGTGAATGCTGACTAGTCAATCCATGACCAGTGAAGGTTCACAATCACGACACCACTTCATCTTTGCCCGAGTATCCAAGATTTTTGGTAAGAGTCATGTCATTCACTATTTGAATATTCAAAATTGAGTTCTCATACTTCATGATTTTCGTTGAGAATGAACCAAAAGTTCTAATTAATTACACATTTGTGGTGACAGTGAACGTCATTGTTGACGTCAGTGCACAGGTACATTCTTTGAATTTTATGCTATCGTAATAAAAGCCTCGATAATAAAATGAATCGAAATTATTATCATCACGTGAATATGTCTGACGTATTTTTGGTATTCACGTGAACATCACTGCGTATTGTGTCATAACGAAGCTCTATTCACGTATGAAAAAAATTAAACAGTTTCCTTGATCTAATAATTTTTGTTTTTGAAGATTTTTTTCCACCTAATAGTTTTATGGAAGATCGATATCGTGTTTTTGTTCCATTGATTTGTCTCATGGAAACGCAGTAAATTCTGTTGTTAATGGAAAAATGAAGTAACAATACCAAACTTTTCTATCTCGTATCACGAATGGTACGATAGCTCAGAATTTTTGTGCATTGTTTTGTCACGTGACTTCACTTCATTCACACTGATGAAGTTGATTTAGTATCAGAAATTTTTAAATAGAAACTTGATTTTATAATTATCATCGGGCATTATGAATTACCTCCAGGGATAATTAGCTCTCGCTGAGCCCTTGTGCTTTGTCCAATATTTTTTATATAAAAACGGAAATATGAACCAAAACATCAGTTGTGGATATGAAATGAGGCCAGGTACGCAGTGTTGGAACTTTTTTACATTGAGCATCAGCTCTGTTATCAACGTGATTGCTGATTAATCAAATTTGTTCTGTTAAAAATAACCATTTGGATCAATAATTGAAACTTGGAGAATCAACAAGAAGGTGAATTACGTATGGAATATTTTTTATTATCGATACTCGTTGCAGTACTTCAGTTGAGATTGCGAATGTGTGTTATGTTCATTTGTTAGATGAGCTTTTGTCATTAAGACGGTTCGATTTTGTTTTGTTTTGATGATGTTCTCTTCTCATAAGATTTTCATCAATAAATTTCGATGGAGCATTATGATGTTCCTCATGCTGTGGTGAAGTTCTCATTTGTCTCCTCATCAATGTTTGTAGTTGATTAATTCCCACTCATTCACGCCAAAATCACAATCGTATATGAAATTTTCTCTTAATTGAAACCAGACAATGGTCCCACATTGTTTATCGAATCTGTAACATTGAACGATTCGATCTCTTTTTTTATTTCGAAGTCATTATGACACGGTCATTGAAAACGATTAAGATTGTGTTCCACTTTTTTGAGGTTATATCACCACTACTTTCACAGATAAAAAGTGATATCATTTATTATATTTTTCGACTATTTTTCGTTGATTTCAGAACAATGTCGATGATAATATTTGTTGGATTGACGGCGATGTTTCTGCTGGGCGGGGATGCGACAGAATCATCTTCACGTGCTCTCACAAGCCAATATGACATAGTGGATTTAGGTAGAATGATTTTGGAGGATGATTTTGGTGATATATATTTGAAGCAGAAAATGATGAACCAGTCAGCCCTACGGAGTGTTATAACATGGTCGAAATTATACAAAGAATTTGGGTCTCATGCAAATTCAGGGATGCATAGAATGCTGAATCTATTTCTTGACAAACATGAAATATCAAACGATCTCCAGAACCGAAAAACTAGTTTGTTGGATAGTTTCAATACAATCAACCAACTTTATCACGATTCGTTGGAGTATATGACTGATAAAACTTTTGACAATACAACAAAACTCAATTTCACTGAGAGAGTTTTGAGTGGACCAAATAATCTATCAAATTCATTAGCTGAAATCTATGATGAATTCAGCTCCCAACGACCCGGCGGATTTTTCTCACTGTTAGAGCAAAGAATAAAAGTAAGTTGCGCACATGTAGAAATCTTTTTTTGGTTATGGGGACCATCAAAATACACCTAAGATCAATCAAACATGAATGATAATTCACAAACACTTTTTTTTCCCACTGTTAGCAACATCTTCCAACTGATTGCGGAAAGGCCGTTTCATCACAGCAGTTGTTTTATTTCGTTTACATTCAACTCATCATCACTGAGTTGACGGGACTCGCTACGCTAAAACACGTTTGCACAATCAAAGCTTCAATACTTGGACAAGGTATGTATTGAATAAATATTCATCGGAATCAAATTGGTTGTGTTACATCTCAAGATTGTTCGTTGCACTCCAAACACATTCACAATTAATTCTATTAGTTTAATGCTCATCACCAATGTTCATTGCTTCATCTCACAGCACAAATTTGCATGGAGGAGAAGCTTGAGCTGAAAAGCAGCTTCGACATGCGAGTAAAGGAATATCACAGTATATTCAATCAAGTGATGTCTTCTTTACCGCAACATCTTTATAAATGTCATGTGAATGTTCCGAAACGAGGTGAGTTTTGAATATTTCATCTCTTACTCATTTCCACGTCCCAATTAATTCTGAAATTTCCATATTTTTCTTCCTGCAGGCGTTGATTTCCTGGAATTGCAAAAATTCTCTCAGATCAAGTTTCTTGAACGCGATTCAAGAGAGAAAAACTGTAGTTCATGTCCACATCGATTGATGATACGTGAAATGGCACGTCGAGAAGGAACTGAAATGTACAATTGCCAGACATTTAATCAAATAGTAGAAGTTTGTCCAGCTGTAAGTGTTTTTCATTCTCTAATTACTGAAGTGGAAGTCTGTTCAACTCGAGATGAATTTTTCATTGATCTGATAATTATTCACAAAGGAAACTGGCTCAAGTCGTTCTTATTTATGGTGGAAAGATGATGATGGAATTTATGGTCATCACACTCCATGTCCTGACAGAAAAACGATCACAGCTGGATGGTACAACAGTTCGGTGAATGCCCTGAATGTCCCAATAATGAAACCGTGCGCAACGTGCGCCTGCTCTGTGGATCAAAAATGGGGTCTACGATACGACCATTTAGAAATTGCGCAATTCGGTGCTGTGGCTCAGAAGTCCAACATTCCGCATAATATGTGAGTTTCAGATTCATGTTGTGAACAATTTTTCCATAGATTCATCTGAGATTCACAATTTTTTATATCATTAATCAACGTCAATTTTGTTACGATTTTCAGGGTGGTTACTGGGATTAGATTTGTCGAATTCGACAATGCGATATCTCTGCAAATTCAGGAATCCCAGTTCGCTGGACTAGAAATGATTCACCATAACACCAGTTGGAAGAGATTGGATATTAATTATGATGACAATGGAAGGGTTGCAGTGCAGCCAATAACACTGCGACATCGTGTCACCCCCAGTAGGAAAACGATGTACCTTGACGACATAATTGTACCTGATAGCTATGCTGTCACTGGTGGGTCCACATGACAATTCAATCTATTCTCCTTCGAATGAGAAACGCAGTTAATCATGTCACAAAAGCAGATGTGAATGTGATGTATTGTAATGCGAATTATGTTCATACAGGTGTGCAAATCATTGAAATCGACACTAATGCTTTCGGTCTTCGAATTCATGCAACAAAGCTCAACTTTGTGACGGGTGAGTTGGATCCATCACAAAGTGTCTGGTGTGAATCAATCGCCTGTCATCGCGAAGGACCATCCAGTGATTATAAACGAGAGAGGTATGGTGAAATAAAATCAGAGTGATGACTACTTTCGCACTGACAGAATAGTCGTAAAAGTACTGAAATTGATTGAAATTTATAGAATGGAAATCAAAATGAATCAACCTGATGATCCAACTAGAGGTCAACAATTCGATTATGATCCAGAAACAAACAAAATGATAAAGTTTACGCATACTGATCTTTTCAAAGATGGTGGACAGACAACAATTCCATTCTTCGATGCGCAATCTCTGCAATCTACGCCAGTATTTCCTCTCAGTGGAATTGGCTTGTATTATAGAGGAAAAGAGGGATTTGGTGGATACATTGCTCCGCGAATATTCACCCTTAGTATCTCGGATGTTGGATCGAAATAAGCATTGACATTTTCAGGACTCTTAGTCCACATAGTTCAACGAAATTGAAAAAGATTGTGACTGTATTCAAAATGATTCTCAGAACGATGCTGAGAACTCTTCTCAATTACTGATAAATCGTAGAAAGTAATGTTAGAATAAAGTGAATTTAGAGGTTAAACATGTAATAATAAACTGCAATTTTCTCTGTTGCATTCGGTGAAATAATAAACTTTGATTTTGTGTTCTATATTGAATTAGGATTTTAAATGAAATTGATTAAAACATGTCATTCTTACATTCGGAATATCGTTCCTATGGCTTCCTAAAATATCACATGAATATCATATTGAGAAATTTACATCAACAATCACTAACGTGGATATTTGTAGAACGCTCCGCTGTGTATCACAGTTATATTGACTCTGCTTGAGTTTTCATTAAACGAATGAGTATGTAAAAGAAGAAACCATTTGCAATACTGTTACGTCATAGAATTCATATATATACTTCCATACATCAATGAAATTTTGATATGATAGGGAAAAGAAGAGTTCGAGTGGGAATTTTCTCAAACTATCATACGATGACCTTTGGTAACCATCAAAGTTGCTAGGAATAAACTTAATTATGACATTTCATTTTTATTTAACAGGTAAGATTGACACGCAAGATTAAGTCTGTCTCAACTTGAAAGAAGAATTGAACAATTGATATCAATTTTTCGGATTACTGTTTGTGAGCCCCGAGCAACTGTATCGATATTAATCGGATACCATACTCACGATTCATGGCTTTCCAAATTTGATTGAAAATGAGGTGTCTACATCCATAGCACAAAGAAACTCATTATGTGATGGCTTGATAGCCGTAGTATCAGGTGATGAAGTTTTCGATGTTTGAAATTATCAAGAACGGGTGAATCATGTCCAACTTCGGTGCTTCGTTCAGCTCCAATATAAAATGGAACATCCGTCGGTTGTCCTGTATTCGATCTCAATAGTTTCAAGAGTGTCGCAGCTGGGTAAAAATAGTTGTGGTCGCTGCATCATAACCGCAGAGTTCGAAGCAGCCCGGGCTGCCGATTGTCCTCCGGTTTGACGGTGGGAGGAAAGAAGAATGGTGAATTGCTATTGAACAATTAGCTGAAAATTAAATATCACGAGCCTGCATTACTTACGATTACAAGTCATTTCTATCGTGGGTCATGATAATTATCATTTATTTCTTCTCACTTTTCACACAATTCAGAGTTTCATCGATAGCAATGCTTATTCAAGGTGGTCCAATATTTTAGAAAGATGACAAATAATTTTGCGTGTTTGCTGGTGATCCTGTTCACGGCGGGACAAGCCACATCGCAAGCTGAACTGGCTTTCACAATTGTAGACACGATATTGAGTTGGGGTTCAACTTTATATTTCTCATACGATTTGGCAACAGATAAGACAAGCGACAATGTTGATAAAATTCTATCAAAAGTGGATGAATTATCATCTCAATTGGATACTGTTGCGATTTATACTGACACAAAGTTGGACATGATTCTGAGCACACTACTCAATGATGTCGAAATAACAACCGAACTTTAGTATTTAAAAACACAACTATTGGATCGACTTCATCGAGTCGATCATTATCATGAAGATTCTGCAAAATTTAAAATTGGGAAATCATACGCCAACAACACTTTGAGAGAATTTACAAAAAGCGTTCTGTATGGCACGAATAAACTGCCAAAAACACTCGTAGAAATTTATGATATTTTCAGTCATGGTCTATTAGCTCATCTATGTTCGAGATTTCTGCAAGTCATCGCTTCAAAGACAAGGGTGAGATAACATGGAGAAAGAACGACCTTGCAAAGACAGGATAGGACAAGAGTAATGAGGAATATGAGCTGTGTCTGATATATGGTGGTTTTGATTTTTCTAGCAAAATCTTCCCACTGATTGTCAACGACGCATTTCACCACAACAATCGATCTTTTATCTCTACGTTCAACTGCTGCTGGCTGAAACGAAGGCTCTCGCTACTTTAAAAAGAGCCTACACATTAATGTGGTGGTTGGAGCAATCTGGTATGTACCCAAAATCAGTTCCACCAATGATATTTGCATTGACACGACGTCAGTGCGCATAAAATCACTCATTTCCGCGTTTCCCTCATATGCAGCAAACTATACAACTGAGTTAAGCGATGCAAAACAAAATTTTGACAGTAAAGTGCGGGAGTATCATCGAATATTCGCATATCACATGGCTTTGTATCCTCTACATCTTCATCGATGCCACGTGAAAACACCAAGTCGCGGTATTTATCATATTAATTCCATCATTCTGAAAATTATCACCTGAATGGTGCACCAGGTCCATCTTTCTCCGCAGGTGCTGATTATTTCGAATTGGAAAGATTTGCTCGAGTCGCATTCGTGAAAAGCAAATATTCAGGATTCATGAGATGCACTGTTCCTCCTCCGCCACCCAACAACATATTTGGAAGGCCCAAACAGTATTTCTACAATTGTGAACGATTGAGTGGTGACCTAACATTGTGTCCTGCAGCAAGTATTTCTCTTTAGTTATCTGCGAGTTATTCAGTAGAATCGATAGCCCACAAAAGTATCTGAAGAACATCACAATATTTTCTCTCACTTTCAATGTGGATTTCTGTTGACGAGAATTGAATCACACGACTGTCGAGATGTTGTGGCCAGTGATGAGATAGTCACTCCTGTCTGTGACATGGAATGAACTGAATTAGGATCTTAAAATAGAATGTATTGATAAATATAATTGTATAAAAATTGATTTGTAGGAAAGTAGATCGTCCCGTGATTTGCTGTGGTTCCATGATGAAGCTGGAAAATATTATGGCCGCAGCGAGACGTGTCCACGGAAAATGCGAAAAATGTTCGAAGATGTTGGGAGTTATGTCCCCGGGTTATACGTAAACTCCCATCCATGCCCCCTCTATACATGCACAAGCCATGTTGTCACGAATGAACGTTGGAATCGTTGGTATATCAGTACCACTAGTCAGATATCTGACATTGGGAATAACAAGTTGAGTTTCAGAATAATTTGTTCAGAACGATTGTTTCACGACATCGTATCATGAACTGCATAATCATCTTTGGAATTAGTAATATGCTCCATTGGTAGGAAACTCAGAACAAGTCAATATGTTCATTGTAGGGTTGTGACTGGCGTTCGATTCATCGTGAGTGACAGAACAATATTCCTCCAAATTCAACAAGCAAAGTTTTCGAAGAGCGGAATGGTTTATAACGATGTCGCATGGAAAAATCTCAATAAAGGTGAAGAAGTTGATCTAGACTTCGATCATAGGGCCATATATTTTGATGATGCGACAGTTCCTGATGGCTACGCTGTCACTGGTGAGTTCATGAATGATTACGTATCATTATGATGGAGTCCAATGGAAATGGAAAAAACATTCGAGGAATAAAAATTGACGCAAGGAACTGAAATGTGAATTTTCACTTCACAGGAGTTCAGTGGATCAGTGTTTCTGGAGTATTTCAACTCGGACTCCATGCAACAGCAATTGATTTCAACACGGGTATGCTTAACACAGGGAAGACTCTTTGGTGTTATGGACCTGGTTGTGGTACCAAAGCGTGGGAAGGAGACTATGCACGAGAGTATGGTCGCGACAGGTATGAAGATATCAGAATAGAATATTCAATAATTGCTGTTTTGTTGAAATGCAATCGAAAATGATGCTACTTGATGAATTCACAGGGCTGAGATCGATCTGAGTGAAGTTGATGATCCTTTGCGAGGTACAGAGTTCAATTATGATCTCGAAGCGAATAAAATGATAAAGTTCATACATACTGACCTCCGCAAAGATGCTGGACAAACGACCATTCCGTTTTTGGATGCGCGACCTGTGCAAGCAGTACCACCGTTTCCACTCAGTGGTGTACGAGTTATTTATCGAGGGAGAAGGGGCTTCGGTGGCTACATCGCTCCCCAGATGAAAACTTTTGATCTCACGAATGAATTGAAGAAACCTCCAGAAAACTAAAAAGTATCAAGATTAGAGGACAGCGCTGACTGTACGACATTGGTTTTCTCTGTGATTTTCCAATGTCGCTGCCCCCAAGCCAACGGCCAAAAGTGCAGAGCAAATGCGATACAGTGAGTACAAGTCGGGCCAAAGCCGCGAAAAATTGGAAAAGAAGAAAAAATAAGCGAAGAAAGAAGAATAATAAAAATTAAGAAGGGAAGTCATGTGAAACACTTGAAAAAAAAGCTGTCAAACACTACTACAGTAATACAGCTAAAACTCATTATGAAGAATATTGAGGTTAGAACAATTGGACTCAAATCTCTGTAACCTCAACACGCATAATCAACTGATGAATCATGATGAATTGTTAGACGTTACAATATCTTCACTTGAATAAACAAAACTTCACCTTCTGTTGAATGGATATTTTTTAACATATCATTTAACCTTAATTTCATTCACGTTGTCAACAAAAGGTTATTGTCGCCAAAACGTGATTTCATCTTCAAAGAGTAGTCAAATGTCTGAATTACACAAAGTCCTGTTCCACAACCAAAATTTTATTCGGCAAACCATCACATGGTTACCATCTTGTAGAATCTATATCAACGATTAATGACGTGGATATTTGCCCAATGGTTCAACAACTGGAGAGGAAATTTCCAATAGAATTGAAGGTTGACCCGCCAATCAGTATGAGCATGTGAATGTTCATAATCACCATCATGAAATTTATCAGTGAATCGATTATTATGACATTTTATTTTTATTTTTTAATCGAATGTTTTTATTGTTCATGAGAAGAAGATAAGTCATGTTTTGATTCCTGTCCTTGAATTGCTTCAATCAGCACTAGAGCACATGAAACTCTGGAGTTATAACAGGTAGAATCAACAGGCACGACATGATATTGTCGCTGTGGTGCGTGATTGAGTCTGCCTCAAATTGGAAGAAGAATTAAACAATTGATATCAATATTTCCAATTATTGTTTTTGCGCCCCGAGCAACTGTATTGATATCAATCAGATAACACCATAATCACGGCTCACAGCTTTCCAGATTTAATAGAAAATAACAAGGTTACATCCATATCACAAACAACCTGTTTGTGTGAAGGTTTGATAGGCGTGATATCGGGTGATGGAGTTCCCAATGCTCGTAATTGTCGCAGACAGGACTCCAATATAAGGTGGAACGTTCAGGCGATGTTTTATATTCGAACTCAATAGACGAAAGAGTGTGGCAGCTGGATAAAAAGTAGTTGTACTGCATCGTAATTGCAGAATTCTGAGCCGCCAGGGCTGTTGTTTATCCTCCAGTTTGAAAGTGAGAGGAGAAAAAAACGGTAAATTGCTATTGAATAATTATCTGAAAATAAAATATCAACAGGCTGCATTACATGCGATTACATGTTGTTTCCACCGTGGATGTTAATAATTATTATTCATTCTTCTTTACTTTCCACACGATTCAGAGTTTTATCAATAAAAATGCTCATTCAAGGTGTTTCCACATTTTAGAAAGATGTCGAATAAATTGGCGTGTTTGCTGCTGATCCTTTTTACGGCCGGACAAGCCACAGCGCAAGCTGAATTGGCTTTCACAATTGTAGACACGATGATAAGTTGGGCTTCAACTTTATATTCCACAGTAGACTCGGCAACAGATAAGACAAGTGAGAATGTCGATAAAATTCTATCAAATGTGGATAAATTATCATCTCAATTGGATACCGTTGCGATTCAAACTGACACAAAATTGGACGCGATACTGAGCACACTAATTAATGATGTTGAAGTTACAACCGAACTTCAGCATCAAACAACACAACTACTGGAACGACTTCACCGCATCGATCATTATCATGAAGATTCTTCTAAATACAAAGTTGGGAAATCGTATGCCAACAACACTTTGAGAGAATTTACGAATAGCGTTCTGTATGACACGGATAATCTGCCAAAAACACTCAGGGAAATCTATGATATTTTCAACCCTGGTCCATTGGGTCATCTACGTCCAGGATTCCTAGAAGTCATCGCCACGAAAACAAGGGTAAGATAATACTACTCAGGAGCAATGACGGACCCATGAAGACAGGATGGGATGGAGTAATGAGGAATATTAGCCGTGTTTGATAAATTCTTCCTTGGATTTTTTCAGCAAAATCTTCCCACTGATTGTCAACGACACATTTCACCACAACAATCGATCTTTTATCTCTACGTTCAACTGATGCTCGCTGAAGCAAGGGCTCTCGCTACTCTGAAAAGTGTCTATACAATAATGTGGTGGTTGGAGGAGTCTGGTATGTTCCCAAAATCTGTTCCACCAATAATATTTGTATTTACATGACTTCGGTAATTATAACATCACTCACTTTCGCGTCTTTCTTCTATGCAGCGAATAATTATACAGCTGAATTGGACGATGCAAAAAACGTTTATGACTCTGATGTGCGGGAGTATCATCGAATATTCTCAGATCATATGGCTCTGTATCCCCTACATCTTTATCGATGCCACATAAATGTACCAAGACGTGGTATTTATCATATCAATTTTCTCTCCCCTCTATAAATTATTGTTTGAATAACGCACAAGGTCCATCTTCCTCTGCAGATGTTGATTATTTCGAACTGGAGAAATTCTCCCGTGTCACATTCTTCAAGACCGAATATTCAGGATTCCAGCATTGCACTGATCCTCCTTCGCCACCTCGCAACATATTCGGAACTCCTCCACGGTATTTGTACAGTTGCACGCAAATCACTGGCACCATAACAACATGTCCTGCAGCAAGTATCTTTCTTCAATCATCTACGAGTTATTCAGTAGAATCGATAGGTTGTGAATGTTTCTAAAGAACATTACAATGTTCCGCTCTCCTTCAATGTGGCATTCTATTGAAAAACGTTGTGTTATACGACTGTCGAAATGATATGCCTCATGATGAAACATTTGCTTCCGTTCATTCATCACATGGAATATATTTTTGTGATATGGAATGAACTGAATGAGAATCTTAGAATCAAATGTGATAATCAATGTGGTTAAATGAAATTTGATTTGTAGGAAAGCGAATCGTCCCGTGATTTGTTGTGGTTCCACGACGAGGCTGGAACATATTATGGCCACAGCGGGACGTGTCCACGGCAAACTGATGAAATATTCGAAAAGGTAGTGACTGTCAGTTATACTGCTGGAGTTTACGGAAATTCGCATAAATGCCCCATCTACGCTTGCTCAGGCTTTGTTACCGGCAATGAACGCTCGGATCGTTGGCGTATCAGTACCCTTGCTCAGATTACTGATATTCTAGATAACAAGTTGAGTTCTAGAATAATTTATTGACAACGGTCATTCTACGACTTTATATCATGGACTGAATAATCATTTTTGGGATGAGTAATGTGCTTCATTGGTAGGAACCCCTGACTGATTTCATGCATTGATTGTAGGGTCGTAACAGGTGTTCGATTTATCGTCGAAGATAAGACGATATACCTCCAAATTCAAGAAGCAAAGTTTTCAAAGAGCGGAATGGTTTATGAAGATGTCGTATGGAAAGATCTTAGTGTCTCAGACAATCGGAATGTTCTTCTAGACTTTGATCATAGGACTATGTATTTTGATGACGTGACTGTTCCTGATGACTACGTTGTCACTGGCAAGTTTGTGAATGATTACGAATGATTATGATGAAATTCAACAGAAATGTGAAAATATTCGAGGTATAACAATTGACGGAAAGAATTGGAACGTGAATTTTTGTTTCACAGGGGTTCAGTGGGGCGCTGTTAATGGAATATTCCAACTCGCGATCCGTGCAACAGCATTCGATTTTTACACGGGAGCGCTTAACGTAGATAAGACTGTTTGGTGTCGCACACCTGGTTGTGTACCTGAAGGGCAGGCAGGAGACTATGCACGAGAGTACGCTCGCGACAGGTATGACGATATCAGAATGAAATATTCAAGAATTTCTGTGTTGTTGGAATGCAATGGAAAATGATGCAATTTGGTAAATTTACAGGGTTGAGATTGATATGGGTGAAGCTGATGATCCTTTACGGGGTGCAGAGTTTAATTATGATACAGAAGGGAATGAAATGATAAAGTTTACCAATACTGACCTTCGCAAAGATGCAAGTCAAACGACAATTCCATTCTTAGATGCGCAACCAGTGCAAGCAGTACCACCGTTTCCACTCAGTGGTGTACGAGTTATTTATCGAGGGAGAAAGGGCTTCGGTGGCTACATCGCTCCCCAGATAAAAACTTTTAATCTGACGAGAGAAATGGCTAAACCTCCAAAAAATTAAAGAGAATTGAGGTTAGACGGCGGTGATGGCTACGCGATTCTTGTATGGCTTTGGTGACCACTCGAGCTAAAGAACACCGAGCACGGTCTCTTCTTGGGTGGATGTCCGCTTTACTATTCATTTGAATACGCGTGGAAATCACAGTCGTTAGGGGTAGGGTTTGTGGCCCTGTGTTTGTTACAATCACAATTACAATCGCAAAAATTGGAAAAAACGCATGATGAGATCGTAAGAGAATAATGAGAATGAAGAAGGGAAGCCTCGTAAAATACTTCAGGAAGAAAGAATATCTTGTGAAATTCTACAGCAGTGCAACAAAAAAAACTCATTATAACGAATATTGAAATTACAGAAATTGGACCCAAATCTTCATAATATTAGCACGCATAATCAACTGATGAATTATGATAAATTGTTAGACGTTACAACATTTTCAATTGAATAAACGATACTTCACCTTCTGTTAACTGGATATTTTCTAACATATCATTCAACCTCACCTTTATTCACGTTGTTAATCGAAAGGTTATTGTCGCCAAAACGTGACTTCATCTTGAAGGAGTAGCCAAATCTCTGAATTATACAAAGTCCTGTTCCACAACCAAAATTCCCGTTACAAAACAATCACGTGGGTATTATCTTGGGTAATCTACATCAACAATCAGTCACGTGGATATCCGCGAACCACCACTCTGTGTACCACGGTGGAGAATAATGGAAATTGCTTGTGGTAAATTATATTATGGAAGGCCCAACGACTTGAGAGGAATTTTTCGATAAAACTGAAATTGGGCTGCCAACTGGAATGAGGGACTGAGGTCTATAATCATAATCATGAAATTTATCAGTGAATCTATTTTTAACACATTTTATTTCTATTTTTCAATTGAATGTTCATATTGTTCATGGGAAACAAATGAGTCAAGTTTCGATTCGTATCCCCGAATTGCTTCGATCAGCACTGGCGCACATGAAGCTCTGGTGTCATAATAGGTAAAATTAACAGGAACGACATGATATTGTCGTTGTGGTGCATGATTGTCTGTCACAAATTAAAAAAGAATTAAACAATTGTCATCAACATTTCGAAATATTGTTTTCAAGCCTCGAGGAACTTTTTCAATATCAATTCGATAACAACATTATCATGGCTCATGGGTTTTCAAATTTGAAATTTGGCTGCCACTGGGCGTTTGAATTTTTGTTGTCATAATCATGAAATTCATCAGTGAATTTGTTATCATCAAATTTTCGTTTCATTTTTCTGTAGAATTAATAAAATCGGAAAATTGATGTGAATGTTTCAAAATATTTTAGGATGAACAGTACTAGTGGTTGAATTGATGGATCCAAAGTACGATTATTCTCTCCGTGCTATCAATTGCAGGCTCGATTGTACTTTCAGAATGGACTACGGATGAAATACATACGAATTATGAGAAGAATGTAGGTTAGGTTGTGTAATATTCATCCACATTACTATTGATTTATTAACGTTCATTCACACAAGAACATGGTGATGACACCAAGTCATTTATCATAATCTGAAACTTCATTTTTAATCTTAGGTTTGCAGAAATTTGTGTTTATTTCACTCCATTGGTTTTAGGTTCTGTCATACGTTTCGAGATATCAAGTGTATGAATTCGTGGAGCGATGTAACCACCAAAGCCTTCTTTTCCTCTGTAATACAGACCGACACCACTAAGTGGGAATGCGGGTTGAGCTTGCAGAGGTTGCCCATCAAAGAATGGAATTGTTGTTTGACCAGCATCTTTATGAACGTCGGTATGAGTGAACTTTATCATTTTATTCGATTGTGTATCGTAATTGAACTCTGCACCTCGCAGAGGATCATCAGCTCCACTCATATTAATTTCAACCCTACAAATTCAGACAATTCCATTGATAACCAGATGAATCGATAAGATTTTCAACAGATTATTTCATGATCATATAACATTACCTGCTTCGTATATCACCATCGACCTGGATTTTATTTCCACAGACATTTTGATTACACCAAGAACTAACCAGTGGATTCAATCGACCCGTGCTGATATCGAACTCTGTTGCATGAACATAAAGTCTGAAATGAGATGATGATTTAAACCTTGCAATCCGCAACCCTAGAAACAAAAGGTGATAATTTGATATATAAACTAGTTTTAATTTGAATAGCTTCCTTATATCCATAGTTCTCAAACGAATTGTGGTGGGGTGGATTGGAATGTACTAACCAGTGACAACGGAATTTTTTGGAACCTTAATGTCATCAAGGAGAATTGTTTTTTCGTTGTGGCCAACACGATCATCAAAAACTTGTGGATTTGTGACAATTGGATTCGATGTGTTAATGTGATAATCACTTTTAACGTCTTTCCATGCGATGTCGTTATAGATCAGTCCACTCCCTGAAAACCTTGCCTGTTGAATTTGTAGGTATATCGTTCTGTCTTTGACGATGAATCGAACGCCTGTTACAACCCTTCAATAGAAATATCATCTCAATGAAAGATTCCCACCGATAAAACTCATGATTAATACATAGTGATCAGGTGAAGCAGTTGATGCACTATTCAACATAAAAAGTCGAGCATACATCCGGAGTCTCATACTCTGAAAGATATGTTGTTTCGAAGTCAACGTCTGCTGGATAGTTAATTCAAAAAACGATGATCAAACCTCTCAGTCGATATTGTGCAACAAATATCATCACTAAATCATTCCAAAACTCAACATGTTATTCTGAATATCAGCTACTTGGGGTTTGTTATCAATGCGCCAAATGTCGGGAGTGGTTTGATCTTGCGAGATACTATTTTCCACCGAACAATAGCACAAGGTGCTGCTATACATCCATCCGCTAGAAGGAGCCTCAATTGTTATATTCTGGTAAGGGCAAGCATGACCATCACCATAATAATTTCCAGTTTCATCTAGCCACCACAAATAACGGCGAGACGATGATGTTGCCTGGAAATCAATCGATTCATATACTTGTGTAAAAAATGTTAGACATTCTTCGTGAATCTTCGGTAGTTTCTTAAATATGTTTGAGATAGAACTGATCCCGGTGGATGATTCGAGAACGGATAATCTTTTTGACTGTGCAATTAAACTAATATAATCGATAGACTATGATGATTGAATTGCTAGCAGCAAATACTTACTGCGGGACAAGCTGTTACGGTGTGACTCAACTTGTTACAATTGCTAATTGCTTTACCAGTACGGATTGATAGCTGCTTAATGTCGCGTGGTTTGGGGCAGTTATAGGGGTCTGGATTTTCTATAAAATCAGGAGTGAGAAATTCGATGCGTGAGAATCGTTCCA